>DVQH01000341.1:0-28195 GCA_018231625.1 Papilio phestus
TTATTTTGACATAGAAAATGTGACATGAATTCTGAAACGAATGCATAAGCATGCCGTACCGGCAAGCTAAAAATACTACTGAAAGTGTAAACAGACAATTCGCCATCTAGTGATACTGCAACAAAACAGATGGCAGCAGTGCAGTTTGCTATTGCAAAGTTATCTCGCAAGATGGCGACTGGTAAGTGAATACGGCAAGTTGTACTACTGTATACAAATATATTTAGGAATGCAAAAACGTAGAAAGCTTGATAAAGCACCACCTGATTAAATCACTGATTGTCGGCTGTTGGCCAATGGTAGTACTACTCATGCAACAGTGCCGTGATGTCTACGTGACTGATTACCCTCTTATCATCAATATCAACATCATGATTAGTGGGATAGCGACATGTCTCTGATTTGCCCTTTAGTTCATTCAATCCTTGTACAACCATTATCTTCTTATATAAGTTATAACGTAATACCACTGCAATACAAGGTAATCAATTTTGGTTTTCTAATTACATGTCACTGCACAGAGTATTTGTTTTTGTACATTTTTTCATATGGTCATTAAATTAGTCTAAAGTAGAATGCAATTGCTACTGCAACTATCAAGATAAACATTTGTTTCTTAGTTTCTAGTACACATTTGCATTGACAGAAAAGTATAGTTTTTATTTATATATTAATACACTCATACTAATAAAACCAGAAATAGTTTTAATGTGTGTCAAAGTAGTTAAATAGGATGTAAACGTATTATGTTACTGTTTGTACTAGGAATGATTGAATGGAGGCTAAGTTTACTAAACTGACCTCCTCATAGTTCTTGTGGATTACGAGTTGTAATCGTTGAAGCATTTATATTTTGTTTTTTATCGATAAATAAAGAGAATGATCGGATTGGACCGATTCTGTCCTTCAACTTACGTTGGCTCAAATCGTTCATTTATTTGATTCTTAATTGCATCACGCCCTGTGGTTTTGTGATTAACGCTGCCAGATCACTTGATGACGTAAGACATTTACGAAATTCACAAACTCATTTGTATAGAAAGATTTATTTATTAATTAGATACATCAAATACAGAATTATTTGGACTTGGTTCAGCTATATTTTTGCTGTATATACCATAAAAATTTTTAAAATAATGAACAAATAATAAAACAGATAAATTTAAATAGGTTAATATATAATATAAAAATATATAATTTACGAAAAAATAAAAAAGATCAGATGGCAGCACATGGAGGTGAGTATCGGTTGAGCTCTATTGTGAAGTGGGTAGAGGTGAGAAATGTAGAATTGGTTAGAGCAACTTGGACAGTCGCTTGCTAAAGTTGCTAAAGATAGAATGGGCTTTGCTCTGACTTGGTGGCTTGCTCCATATGGGAAACTCGAACGTAGCTGCCTGTGTCAGTTTCTGCTTCTGACTCTGGCCATTTCGGAAAGCCTCGAGGCCAAAGTTGTCTACCGTTGGATACTGGAACGGGCTTTGGGCAAAGTACGGCGCAATGGGCTGCTGCGCGTGCGACACCGAATAGATGAACTGGGTCGGGTGAGGATTGCCCGAAGGCCCCACTGGGCTCGACTCGGCATAACTCGACTGTGCATTGAACTTGGGTGGCTGTTGATACCGTAGCTGCTCTTCCATTTGCTGCTTGGGGTTATATCTGGTTCGAATCACTTTCAATTCGGGTGCTCGGTATTGGTAAGCTGCAGGATTGTAGTCGGGTCCGGGCTGCCATTGAGGTTGTATTGAAGGATTTTGAAAGGCTACAGGAGGGCTAGAAGTGATTGGGGCTTGATGATCAACTACCAATGAGTTAGGTCTAATCTGAGTTAAAGGTAAGTCTGATTCTGGTGCAGGTTGTGAGTTAATCTCCGACAGTTCAGTTGGCATATTTGTATTAGTCTGGTTATGTGAGTGCAACCACTTGTCAGTTTCAGTTGGCCCGCTGGTTGACTGAGTAGATTTTGTTTTTGACTCATCTCTCTCAGCAGAACTATCATTTGAGGTAGGTTGCACTTGGCGAATATATTTTAGAAGATGTTCTGGTAAATTAGAGTACTCGGATGAGGATAACTCGGGACGATCTGAATTCAAGGGTGACATGGCTTGATTTTGGGATTCAGGCTGGTACGTTAATGGCGGGCGCTGTTCGTTCACATCCGTCAAATCGCTTGTCTTGAGTGGAATGTAAGCAATTCGCACGGGTTCTTGTATTTTAGAAGGTTGCTCAGGTTGATATGAGTGGTCAGGCACTTTGAGGGGCACTGGCGATGGAACATTTTCGTAGCGAGGACGCTCTACTGTGCGTTGACGTACAACCACTCGACCTCGCTGTAGGTGATTGGGTCGAGTTGGGGTGGGAGCAGGACGATTCTCTTGGCGTGGTTTGTTCGAGATGCGATCACCGTAACGTAGTGAGCCACTTGGTAACACCGACACAGGGACTATCTCACTGGCATGACCACTATAGTCCGTTTGCAACATGCTAGGTCTGTGCTGGTTGTACGACTGCGAAGAATGATAGTTGTTTCTATAAGGATGCTCGTGCCCGTAGTTGTACGCCTCTGAAGGGCCATAAGGCACGTACACGGGATATGTATGCGAAGCTGCTGCTGCATATGAACTTTTTTCTTTGTATGAAGGAGAGCTGTTCACGTACACCACTTCGTCTTTGCCTTCGATGTGAATTCTGCTAGATACTATTAGTTAGCTTCAAAGTTGTGTCAAACAGCGGAAGTACTTACGGCACCGGAATGGGAAGAGGTAAAGGCACTAGCTTGATCTTGTTGGTCAATGCTAATAAACCGATTAACTTGAGTTTGGTCATTAAGTCGAGGTCTGCATTGACCGGCCGTAAGAGTTGGATCTGCATTAAACACTGAGCAGTAACCAAATAAACCAGGGTCCAGAAGGCAAGACGCCGTCGGTGTGGCGTGTGGTAAACACTATGGAGTCGCATCTTGACGCGACAAATACTTTCACTTGATGGCAAGATGCGGTACTGATAAGGATGCGGACGTGTGAAGTGTGTGACGCGACGGTCAGCGCTCGACTGATAGCATCGAACTTCGGTGAATTGTCTTAAATTTGGCTAATTAATAACTGCCATCTCGGCTTTTCCCTCCCTCCTGGCTGTCCCTCACTCTGACCCTTTTCATCAATGGTCAGCTAGTTGGTTCTATTTTTTGCCATCTCACTGTCTCTCTTGTCTCTCGCATGTGCTGGCTGGCTCTTTCTCTTTCAGATTCTCCCTTCACCTCATCGGTTTACCGTTCACCTCTAGCGATAGTATTAATAGACGATTCGATTTGGAGGCGAAAGAGTGGACAGGACAGGTCGGTGGCGCGGTGGTCACTCTCCCCTGCATGAGCATTCGATAGGCGATCGACGACAAGCCAGTTATCGGCTAGTGGGCTGCGTTCCAATCGTGCCGAGGCACCGCGGGCGCCATGTTCGCACCAAGTGAAAGCAAATCTCACCTCGTTGTACGCTCACCCACCACGCGCCGACCCATTGCAATGAGCATGATCGCCCACCTCAATCTATGCTTGCTACCACTTGGGGCTGATCACCATTCAAATAATGTCATTAGAGGATTTACTACCGATGAGCCGATCAATAATGGCGCGCGCTGATAGAAACTGAGCGCGCACACAAGTCCCTCGGCTCTATATTAACATCCAATGGGACATTTGCATTGAATTCAAGTCCACACACTGACCAGTCATCATAGACTAACCCTAAAGATGATCAGATGGCGATGCCGACAAAGCATACATCAACTAGATTACAGCCAATGAGATGCGAGCTTAGTCATTGACAATGCAACTTACTGATTGCCATGACCAAGATGCCCACACGAAGATGCGGCGTTTGAGATCGTTGCAGACAGATTACCATAAAGTCAGCGATCGCGCCGATGGCTCAGTGGCTACAGGCGACTACCATCAATCATAGGTTAGGACCCGTGGCCTCAATCGATTAATCGCATTGATTTGGGATATTGGTGAACACTTGAAGTATTTACCAGTGCCAACTCAACGTTCTTAAGGTAAAAGAATATATATTAATTATATTAAAAATCGTTCAAAATAGACCGGATCGATTGATGGCATGCAAATTAGCCAGCAACAATGATTGGCAAGAGGTGATCATCATAGGTGGAATGCCGAAACAAAGATGTAAAAATGGCGAGACACTTGAAAGCAGTTGTGTCTTATGTTGTGAGGTTGACTGCTCAATCAGGTACCGGAGAAAACTCAAGTGGTGTGTTGTGGTCATTCAATCGACAATCGATTCCTTCCAATTGGCACACTACACTCAAGTGGTGTGGGAGGGAGGGACACTGTGATTGCGTGTTCAGAATGCATTTGGGCATTTTCAAGCGCTAGTGCTGGTCAAGTGGATTCATATTTTGCTCTCAGTTTCCATTTTTAGAATGCTACAGCAGTGGCAATGATCCATTGCTAATGGACAGTTAGCACCTCGGCAGCAGTACTAATTGCTGGCAACGGGTCTCACGGGACGCCATTCATCGTGTCAATGTTTGCCCGAGCGACTTGCCACTTTTTTTGGTGAAGGCACCTTACCAATCCCACTCCAATGGAACTACTTTTTAGCGAAACAAATGATTAAGATTGTTGGCAAGCTCAATCATGACACCTTTGGCAAGGTGCATCCGTTCTTAGTTGTATATTACATCCATTGTCTTGCCAACTACCAAAGCAGATGGCTGAAAAATAGATAAAGCAAAATTGGTGCACAACAAGCGGGTTGACTCGATCAGTCGTGCACTGCTTGCGCGATCTACTCGGTGCGTGTCTGCTAGGATTACAAGAGTGAACAATTGCACTAGTTGGACAGCTAATCGAATCAACACGCAAGATTGGTTAGGCATTGCTGAGGACAATCGCAACATCGACCAGACCGCAGTAGCCGGACAAGGTATAATCAACGACGAGTCTGCTCGGTTGCAATCGCGGTCGATGCTGCTGTCAGTGGCATTCACTCGCCGGTTGGCAAGTCACTGGACTATCACTTGCCAGTGAAGCTAGTTTGCTCTGGCTTCAAGCAAAGATGTATTTAAATTGCTATGTTTAAAGTGTTACAATCAAAATCGATTCGAATTAGTTCAATACAAGATTAGCCTTTGGGTATTTGATGAACATTTCTAATCCACACCGAAACTGTGAGCGCGCATGCCCGGCGGCCAGCAAGCTGTATACACACATCTATGGTTGATTGAGCCGATCTTATCGACTATAAATAGCGTGCGATCGCGCCTTGCTAGCCACTCACCTAATGACAATAAGCTCGCGCAATGGTAGAAAATTAGGTAAACGAAAATGTATGCGAGATACTCGACGTTTTCTGCTACTACCCGCATTCTTGTACGAATAAGGCATTAATCATCTGTCGGACAAGTCAGTCTGTCTGTTGGCCCATGATCAGTAGCATCATTTGGCATCCGATTGCGCACCAATTAAGGAGAGAGAGAGAGCGTTGGTCGCATCGTATCGACACAAGCTCTTGCTCTCCCATCACTCTAGCACGTTAAACATTTCTTAGCGGCTATCTAATGTATTCAAAGCGGACAATTCATTGCCAGACAGTAGCGTAAGGAGGGTTATAAATAGAGCACCTGTCGTGTGCCGTGCCCTTGTCGCACATTACGAGATATGATCTATGGTGTGTTGGGTGTCGAGTGGATCAAGTGGCACTAGTTTAGATAATGAAACCCAATCTGTCACGACGAGACTTGACAACCAGACTCACAGCCAAGACTGGCAGATAACAAGTGAATCGACCTTGGTGTATCTCAACGTATCTCTGTCGTTCGGCCACTTCCTACCACCACCACCATTGCACTGTTAAGCGATATCACTAATCACAGAGAGACACTAGATTCTCGTTGAAATGATTATCCAATTGCTCTATTCACTCTCGCCTGGGTATGTCGAGAGATTATACTTATCATAAGAGATACATCAACTATTTGAGATATGCCAAGCATATGAACTACGTTCAAGCAAGCAGATATACCATCAAGTGTGCGAGTCGCTCGTCAATCAATTCACAGTGAGTCGCCAACATCAAAACTTCTGTCGTTGCAGTTGCTATTCGCTGAGACATGGAAAAGAAAACAGACGTGACCGAGGAACACATCGATCGTCTTTTAGAGACTTTTGCGCAATTGAACCATTGCAATATTTGGTCTCGGGTTTCTCGAAAAGACTTTACCGTGCGACGATTTGCGTAAGATTTTGTCAAAAAATGTTTTTAGTTTGGCTTCAATAGAGTTCACTCCAGGCTTGGATTCGTCAACGACATATGTTGCTGCGAATTGACAGACGAAGCTCGTAAACGACTGTGCCGAAACGCGACGGATTTTCCTGCGGTGACGGTCAAATATGTACCAGATCAAACCTTTTTCAAAAATAATCCGGTTGAAACAGCAGCTATTCAGACTATGATTGCTGAGAATGGTCTTGGACCTAAATTAGTTCTAATTGCTGAAAAATGTCACATTACAGAGTATATCAAGGTAATCTTGCTAAAACATAGATGTCTATAGTGTGATAACGGGGTCAAATGGCAGAGTCGTAACTACAACAACGAGGATGACTGTGACGATGAGACAGTGCGTCAGTTAGCACGGGTTTTAGCTCGCTTCCACGCTCTCAAGCCACCAGTTTCGAAAGATGCACACCAGAACTGGCAAAGCATGTTTGACGATGTCACCAAGATGGACAACATAGGACCTCTTTTGGAAAAAACTCATCTGGAAATGCTGGAAAAGAATGCTGAGTTCAAGAAAAAATACTGTAAATAATTACTGCAATACTGCTAAGAATTGCGTCATGATTACAAACTTATATTCTGTTCTTACTTTTAGACAAAACTTTATCATTGATTGATGTCAAAGAAATATTTGATTCTCTGCGTGATTTAATCAAGAAATTAGATACTCCACACGTGTTTGCACATTGCGACTTTAACCGAGGCAACCGAATCGTCCAATTGGGTCCGGATGAGAGTGGAAATTTAACCAAGCGGATTTATTTACTGGATTTTGATTATGCCAACTACAACAATCGTGGAATTGACTTTGGGCGTTACTTCTCCAACTATCGCCACGAGGACGACATGTTTGGTGACGAGGGCTTTCCTACTGATCAAGAGATGGAACTATTTCTCGGCGAGTACCTTGGGGAGAGTGCTCGCCTGGTGGGCTCTTCCTACCTCGAGCATCCCGCCAACACATTGAACCATATGCGTGATGAAAGCAAACTCTTCACGTTGAACGCTTACGCGGTAGACGCGTTTTTTGGTCTTTTCATGTATATCAACAATCCAGATGGTCCACAAGCGGAATATTTCTTGGTATTTATTGAAGTATATTTCTAGATAGTTTATTCTAATCTCTATTTCTGATTTTCTAGAATCTTACTAAGACTCGCTTTGAAGGTTATCTCAAGTTGAAGAAACGATTCGTTGAAGATGGATCTCTTGATCGAATCAAGAATAACACACACTAGTTTTATATAGGTTTTAGATTTAGGATGTTTCAATTAAAAAAAATATGGTAAAATAATTTTTAAAATAAAAATTCTAAAACAAGGTTTTACTATGTTTTCAAAATTGAAATTAGTTTTTTTGTACGTTGTGTTATTAAAATTAATGTCTGTATAAATTATAACATTGTCAAAATAAATTTTTTAAAATCCTTTTCTTAGTTACCAACGCTGGAATTTTTGACCACTACATGATCAACAGTAAACCCTCAAACTTACGCGTTATTTAAGGCAAAATAGAAAACATTAATACAATTACATTAATGCCTTTTATTTTGCCTTTAAATTTGCAACAACGCGTAAGTTTGAAGGGCAAACTATACCAAAAAATACTGATAAATCTAATTTTTTGCAAGAGTTCCGGCGCTAAAGAACCGTCTGTCTCTTTAAAAAAACGCCGACAAAGCCGCCGAGGGCAAACTCAAGTTATCATAATTCGAAGGGATATGCAACAAATTTGAACATATACATGCCATATACATAATCAAAAATAACACTTATAAAAATTGAATTTATGTTACTAGTTTTTTTAATTTAGTAATTGATGTACTCGGGTACAAGTGTGAATGACTCAAAAGTGCATTTCAGCTGAAAAGTTCAATTCATAATGTGGGCCAACAGATGGCGCTTGGTTGGATTTGTGTGAACAGCACATGTAAACATAAACAGTCACCTCTAAATCATCGGTGCGGATCAAATGATCATTTTAATCAATTTATAGATAGACACTCCTGAAGATTGTAGTTTTTCGAATCACTGCACATATCATTATATATAGAAAAAGCTCAACTTGGCTTACAAACCAAACTCATCTTTATGTATAAACTTAATTCGGTTCTACTGTCGTTTTTTATTTTTTTTGTAAATTTTGTAATCATTATTATACTATAAAAATATTTACAAACTAAAAATGAGTTTCAAAGAAGAAACATCGGAAACATTTTGTGGCCTACCAGCTAAGGTTGACATGTACAACGGGATTTACATTGATCTGTTTGATCTATCCCATCCTACATCGACAGATGAGTTTCGGACCGTTCTCGATGGTGAGTGATCGGTGTGTTCTTTTGACTTGAGCTAAATCAAATTCGATACTTTGACAGATGCATTGGATCAGTGGATCAAGGTCGGAAGAAGGTGCCTATGGTTTCGAGTGCCCTCTACGTTGTCACATCTCATACCGGTTTTTATTGAGGTAGAACTGAGCGGATACCATTTGTTTGCATAACACTAATTGTATTTTGTGCTATATGTGCGTACATCACTATTGCATTATGTTTTATAGAATGGCTTCGTCTTTCACCATGCGAGAACTAAATTTGTGATGCTAATCAAGTGGATCAGTGCTAACGAAAAAGTGATGGCACCACGTTATGCACACACTACAGTTGGAGTCGGTGAGTGTGTTCAGTAAATCATCTGGTTACGTAACGGCTCATAGTGTCATGTTTTACTCGAATTTAGGTGGCCTCGTTTATGATCCAAAAAAGCGAAAAGTACTGTTGATACAGGAGAAAAATGCTCGAGTGCGTATTTGGAAGTTTCCTGGAGGTTACGCCGAACCAAACGAAGATCTTGCCGACACTGCCATTCGCGAGGTGAAGGAAGAGACTGGACTCGAGTGCTTCTTTCAGTCAATGCTCACCTTTCGCCATCGGCATGACGGCATCTTTGGCTGTTCCGATTTCTACTTTGTCTGCTTGCTCTGTCCTACTGAGCAGAACCAAACTGTGCATCAATGTGAGCAAGAGATTGAGGCTTGTCGTTGGTTCGAGCTGGAAGAGGCCAAACAAGAGCTCTCTGGTTTCAATCGATTTGTGTTTGACAAGTTCTTCGACCAATACTCGCTGGGCGAAGAGGAGTCGGCCAGTGGAGAAAAGCTAGCTAAAAGTTCAATTTGTTCAAAAGTAATCGATTCTAAATATGGACATATTGAGCTTAAAGAGCGTGTCTACTCAGTCGAGTCCACTCCCCCTTTCCAGTGACTTGTTTGTCGATGTTTGGTTTTTATTTATTTTTTATGATTTTTAAATTAATAAATGTAAAAATGAAAATGAAGGTTAATGAACATAAGTATTTTTGGGGACTTAGGGTAAGCAAGGATTAACCACGGAAGCCACGACCACCAAAACCGCCTCGAAAACCACCACCTCGGAAGCCGCCACCTCGGAAACCACCACCTCGAAATCCACCACCTCTGAATCCACCACCACGGAAGCCACCACCTCTGAATCCACCGCCACGGAACATTCTTCCGCCGCCACCTCTGAATCCACCGCCCCTGAATCCACCTCTGAATCCACTTCCACGGAAACCTCTTCGAAATCCACCGCCACCGAATCCACCACGAAATTGGGCCATCGAGGTGCAAAGCATTGCAGTGAGCAGTAACAAGAACAGGAAGGTGAAGGAAAAAATCTTCATTTTGGAAGAAAGAAGAATGCTGAACACCTCATTGCTTGGTCGCACTCGACTGGTTCAGCTTGCGCGCTCCACCGGTACTGGTTCGATTGATGCACTGTCTGGCCAGAGTGCCACTTTTTATAGTTCACCAAAAGCGCTTGTATAAGAGTCAAGTGCGTTCCATGCATCCATCCAACGGTAGTGGTTTGGAGAGAACCAGTGACATGAACCAGTGAATGTCACCGTGTGATGGCTGTGGTTTTTCAAAGTGATCTCCCCTCTCTGGTGTGGAGGTGACCACCAATTTAAATTAGCTTTGGTAGTAATGCACCCAGCCAAGGTTGACTTTGATATAGACCGGCTTCAAGTGACAACTACTTTTCATTGACATCTCCACATTGTAGAGCCACGTGAGTGCGATACTACGCTTAAAGTGATTGTCAAGCACAGAAACAGGGTGACATGAGATAGATCGCTTGGTGGTTGGAATTGGTCAGAAGACAGACCTTCACCATCACTCGACCTTGGAATGCGATTGCTTAGACACTTCTCGCCACTACTCATTAGCGAGGCACACTTGATTTCACACCCATTCTGTTTCCTTCTCTCTACTTATCTCTGTCTATGAGATGTTCACCGCGTCAGTTCCTTATCGGTGCACCCCTTCATTTAGAGAGCGCAAGCAAATTGAATAGACTGTCGTGCTTGGATAGACTCACTCGGTAAGATAAAAGCAATCGAGCATATTCTTGTTTCCAACAAAGAATTCGCAAAGGTGATTTGAATAGAAAAATCATTGGCCAAAGTGATAGTGACGCCTCATCAAACTTATCAGGTGGCACCTTGACTGCTCTAGGTCAGAGGTGACACTGTGGGCGGGTGTCGAAAGTGATCCAGCAGGGTGATAGCCTCTCAGTAGAAGGCATTCAAGTGGAGAATTGTGGTGAGTGCACGCGCAATTGCTGACAAGTCATGCCGCGATCTCTGGTTGAAACTTGTCGTCATCGAACGGAAGTTTATTGTCACTACCAGTGATTTATCATGTCCATTCGAGTAGCTCGGATGTTTTTGGTTCGCCTCCCGGTTCATTCTTGGGCGCCACTACCGCCGCCGCCATGACACATTCGCCGTAACCAACGTTCATTGTTCCACTTTGTTATTGTTTGCTGGCAAAGTGTCGCCATTTTACAAAATCATATCTATGGCCACGGCGAAGTGTTGATATCGAATCCATTGATGTGAGCATGCTAAGTAATGGTGGAGCGACGGGTGACGTACTATGCTTGTTGGCGCAGACGTGTCATATGCTAATTGCTTTTCCTGAACTTCTATCCTTGCTAACGCTAGTCATTGATTGATCACCGAGTTTGCATATCCTTTCACCGAATGCCACTTTGGAGATCAATCGATCGATTAATCTGGCAAGCAGACTAGCGCGACGGTAACAGCGTGACAAGCAGCATAAGGCGTGCACGCTAAGAGTCGACTGGCTAGGGACATATGTCCATGTGCAATAAACATCCGCTTTGAGTTCGAGTTGCCGCAGCCAAAGTCCAAACACTTGGCTACATTAGGTAATTGAAACTGGTATTTTGGTTTTCCGCTGGCAGAAGCATGCCTTTTATGGTTTGGTTCAATCATCATCGGTTGCAATCACAGTCTCCAAATGATATATAAGTAGCAATCGGATTAGATGAGGATCATCATCAAACTCAACCTCTTAATCATAGTCAATATCGCCACTCGATCTCACACCATGAAGCTCCAATTGTTCGCTTGGTTCTTTGTTTGTGCCACGTACGTCTACTGGTAAGCGTAAGATGAGCTAATTGGCATAGTGACTAATTGTCTTTCTAGTCAAACCAGTGTTGAATCACTTGTAGAAACGGTGCAAACCACAGTGGCTTCCATTGAAGAGGTTCAGGGAGAAGATATTACACCAAAGCAAGAGTCAGTCAATCAGCCACCCGAGCTCGAGAGTACTGCAAGGCCAGAACCTGTGTTGGCTCCTGCAGCAGTGGCACCACAGTCAAGCTTTGTGCCATTCCATTCCCCACAGGGACCTTTCCATGCCCCACCACAGCACTTGTCACTGCAACGAGTGCGCCAATTGAAAATGCCCTACCAGTTTGTTCCCAACCACCAGATGCCTCCTCATTATCCACTTCGTCAAGTACCTAACTTCATTCCAATTCCGCCTCCAAACCAACCTGTTTTTGATCCAGCCATTGAGTGCCAAAGTAATATCTTTTTTTTTAAAAAAAATCTATCTATAGTAAATAAATTTACTTACAGATTTTAACTCGAAACGTGAAATTGGAAAACGTTCGCTCGACCTTAAAAATATCGAATCTTTTTACTTAAGTCCGAAGAATCACGATGTGATGTTCTCTGTGTGTGGAACACTCTTGCCGGCTCACCTCATTCTCCTAGAATCGCTCAGTCCCATTCTCGAAGGGTGGATTGATAAACACACTTCAGACAAAGACCTTGATAAGAATCCCATCTTGATTGAAAGCATCACCGACTTGGTAGGCACAGAAACCGCTAACAATTACACAGCCACATGTCCAAACGAAGATCTTCTCACGGCATTTAAAATCTTTCTTAAAAGTTTCTACTTTGGTGGCGCTGCTTTTGACGAGATAGAGCAACTCAACGTTGCCTTCATGGTCTGGAATTTGGGACATACTTTTCTTGAGTCTGAGATTCCTCGACAGCAAATTGAAGACAAAATTTCTAAGTTGATTGAGATAAACAACTTGAACAAGGTGTATCAGTTTAGCAAGTTCCACAAAATTGAATCATTGATGAAAAAATGGTCCGCGTATATCTTCAATAATGCACCCATATTGACCGCTAGCGAGCATCTGCCGATCACTTGCGAGGAAATTGGAGGCGACACCGACTTTTTAGATCATCTACTGGAATCGCTCAACTTAAACCAGTCGCGCACCATCGCTTACATCCGCCACTACCTCAACACCTGTCCTGAGTTGGTCAACGTGACCGCAGCGGGCGCCAACCCTTTCCCACACGCGCTCTTTTTCTTCCGTTGCACCATTGATGATCTGAAACAGTTAGTGGAGATGGGTTTCATCAGTTACGAACACTTGGCCGAAGAACTCGAGAACAGACTACGCGCTAAGGAACGTCACTGCGAGGAGCAAAAAGCAGCACTTCGGGCAACACCAGCCAACTTGAGTCACTTGCACCAGATGGAGTTAATGGCGGGAAGGCATGTCGGTCGACGCGCCTAGACAACTTGGCTCGCTTCTCTGCTCATCACTCACCGATGACTCAATGTTGCTTGTAATGTTGCCTTTGGCAGTGATTGAATAAACTTCTGGTGGCATACATTGCGGTCAAGTGGGTGGGTTTGTGTGGCAAATAATGCACTGCTTCGTTTCCATCTCTGTTTCTACTCAATTAGAGCATGGAATTCCACTTTGTCTCAGTGTGAGTGGTGGTGCGGTTCGCGCTGTCAACCCCATCTTGGCAACGCTATGTAACACATAGGCACACTACAGCCACAAAGCGAGCAAACAATTGCATGTGAAAAATAACAAATTGCTCACATGAATTGTTTTAAGACGACTGAAAAAGGAAATGGTCGAATGGCTCGATGACTAACCGATGCTACTTGTTCGAATAGATTAATTTACAGTGATACTGAAATTAATGAGATTAAAAGAACCAAATAGAAGTAAGTGGTGGGTGCGTGTAAGAGTCTTGGCTTGGACCGATGATCTGCTAAGCAGACGGGTGGTGCTGTCAATCGAAGTGTGGTCCAGAGTATCACTCGCTTGCTAAGACAGACTGCTTTGCGATGCCATTCGCCTTGGCTCGTCTTGTCATAGTCACCAAGCGTAAAATGTCAAAATGAATTAGTCTGGCAGACAAGCATTGAGCTGGGACTGAGCTCGATGGCCTTGGCGCAACGCCAATGTGGATCCTCAGCGCGTCTACTATCAATCGGCTACTATCACTGTCGCTAACGGTCATCTAATTATTTTCCATTATTGTCCTTTTGTTTGCACTTGTTTTCTTCTCCGCTTCATATCAAACAGTATCGATATATCAGTAATTCGATTTTTGCTTCCCAATACACAAAACAGAGCCAGTGGTCATTGGCGATTGATTCATTCAAATCGCACCATTTTAGACCAATGAGATTGAGATTAACGTCGCATCCAATTTTGCCCTGGTGCTATGGCATTGAGCGTGGCCACCGCCAGGAACAAAGCGAGTGGGCCAGGCGTGTAACATCGCCAATCAAAACTAAATCGTGAAACGAGACCAGTCTCATCACTAAGCTCAGTATTAATTTCCATTAGCGCTCATCTTGGTGTGTCAGCCACTCTCACAGTTGTTGTTGTTGTATTGCCGGTTAGTTGTGCCATTGTGCCACAGTGAAGCAAATCAAAGCAAAACATTTTCTTTTGTTGTTTGTTCTTTTTATTTCTTTTACTCTTTGGTATATGTGTGTACTAAAATAAATTCAAAACTTAAATGACATTCGTGCTTGTTAAAATCACCGCTGCAAAGAAGCAAGCGTAGAAATGTGGTTTACAAGTCCAACTGAGTTGAGATAACGAATCAATAACACATCAAACTTAGCGGCGAGTCGTGTTTGTACAGCGGAAGCAACAACTTTTAAGTCTTCTTAGGATCAATCACGACAGACGGTTAGACATCAGGGACGGCCAAGTGGACAGCCAATGAATTAACCATAATTTGCTTGCTGACTTTCCATGTGGAGAGCGAAGTGTAGCGAGGGCAGCAGTGGTGGTTGCACTGTGCCGCGCGCCCGAAGCCACTCATCCAGCCACTGGTCGGTCGGTCGGATGAAGACAAAAGTTTTCGCTTCAGAGAATTTTCTTAATCTTGTTAAAAGAAGAAAGCCTTCCAAAATTGCGTCCAGATTCTTACTGTCTGGCAAACTCAGTGTTGGCCACGGAGACCAGTGGAATTGTTTTTCTTCTTCTCTTATTTCCTTTGGCACTTGCACCACACTTGCAATGCAGTGCCGAGTGCTCAGAGATGAAGCTCTTGCGAATCGATGGAAGCAAGCAAAATGAATCAAGAGATTTTTTGTATTTGAAAATTATTTTCCTTTCTGCTTCGGATCGTTCGATTGTGCCCTCTCTCTCTCTCCCTCTCTTAGTGATCAGCAAGTAATGGAGATCAAATGGCACCGATGGCGACGAGTGATCGAGCTCAGTGAAGTGAACAACCAGTGAATGTGATCGCGCAAAAGAGAGAGAGAGAGAGAGACACAATAGCACCAGTCGAGTGGTGACGACTTGACGACGACTGCCATGCAGTTCCAAGTATGGATATTGCCTCCAACCATCAGCCGTAATGTTAATAATAATAGGTTAATCGTATCGTCTAGGCTTCCAGTAATACCACATCTTTTATGCAATGGGCTATCTATCAGTCACTGCGCATCGGGTTTGAGCTGGGGGTGATTGCTTTCCGACACATCCCAAAGCTAGTAATGCCTGCAAATGGCCCATAATGCGGACAAGGTGCCGGTTTTGCCGAGCCGTGATGGAGTTGGGGTCTGGCAATATTGGCTTCACCATAAATCATCGCCTTCGGCAGCACTGACCACTGTCCAGTAGATCACTTGGCGCTTCACTTTCACTCACCAGCTTTGGTGATGATTTGCGAAACGTGAGGATGGCTCTAATCCAGTGAAAAAAGTTAATCTATTAATAATTAAATGGACTATAGATCTTGGGAAGATGATCTTCAATAATCATAAATTATGAAAGCAAGACTGCCGAGAGTGGTGGTGGCCAAGTGTCACCCGCCGGTCTGGTCTCGAGTCTCTCATGCCCATAAATATTGCACTGCACACTCTATTCTCTTCTGCATTCTTGCCTTCTGGCCTCCCAAGCGCCTCAAAAGAAGCGAATGCTTTCTTTCACATAACCTTAAATATTTATTAAGTGACGATATGATCATAATAATCATCATAATGCAATTTGCCCTATCCCCTTCTTCGACAATCCACGCGCTTCACTTTCTTGTCCTCTATTTTTGCTTCAAATTGTGTAATAAAATTGAAATTTTGTCTGGAAAATATTTTAAATTTTTGTCTTAGAATGAAATCACTATTTAAGAACTACGTGAAACGTGGTGCTGAACCAAATACGATCAAAAGATGACGGGAAAGCCACTTTATAGGGGCCAAGCGGAATGTTTTTTTTATCTCATCACTTTCTCATTTTCACATATTAAGTTTTTTGTTTGGTAAAATCAATATTTTTGAAAAAATAAAATGCAAATAATAAATTAAATTTTACACTATTTAGTCTATTTTAGTAGCGACAAGTGTGGAGAATATTTGAAAAAAAGAAACTGCGTGAATCGAGCTTAATTGCAATTTCCTTGAAATTGAATTACTCTACTCGTTTTTTTGTGTTGCCGCTGTGCATTCACGGGTATGCTAGAATGTTTAGAATTGAGCACTCACGTATGCGTGTGTGTATGTGTGCAAGACGGCAGTTGTGGTGCCAATATCTTAATTACCTTAGAAACACAAAACGATAGAAGCAATGGTTCTAAATTGATTTCCGCTTCTGGTTGGTCCTCTCTCTCTCCCTCTCTCTCTCTCTCTCTCTCTCTCTCTCTCATATACACCAAAAGAGTCTGTGAGAGACCCGTAATAGGGTTGCTTGTTTGCCCGTGTGTGTCTCTGTGTCGATAGGATGGTCGTTACCACTTCTCGCCGAATTGCTATTCTAATCATTTTTGCTTGCCAATGTGCTTGCCAACAAATGGATCGCATTGACCGATCACACACACACACACACACACACATACACTTCTTGGGTGGGCTCTTGTTTTCAATGTTTCCTTCCTCGTTGTCTGCTGGTGAGTTGGCACTTTTTGTATCTTTCTTCTCCTCCTTCTTTCAACCACAGCTTTCTTATGTTACTTCCCTTGGTAAAGCTGAATTATTTCAAGTGAAAAACACAGAAGACCAAAACCAAAGGAGAGTGGGAGTTTGTTTTGATGATTAAATTACTAATTCATTCATTCATCTAGGGTAGTATAGTTGCCACTTTCTTTGGTGACGAGTAGCAAAATACACTAAACTAAACACACACACGAGTTTGAGTGTCAAACAATGAAGATGCTCACGACAGTCTCTTTGGTTTTATCTGGTAACACCATCTCGCGCCCCAATGACCGATAACTTTGATGCCAAGAGTTTAGAGAGTCAACGAGCTAAGCAGGCGGATAGTCTCAAAATCAAGCGTTCTTTGTCAATGTCTTCGGTTTCTCAGAAACACAAGAGTGACGCTTTGCTTAATTACTCTTGACTGCTGCTTGGTTTTGCTATCCCGAAATACAATTCATCAAGCAAAACAAAGAGGGGATGAGATAGAGGAAGAACTACAGTAATGAAACCAGCACGAAGAATCACAATCGAACACAAAGCCACTCTGGTCGCTTCTAATCGAGTATTGATGGCAGCGAAAACCAAGCCATAGGCGAGTGACATAGGCGAGAAGAGAGATCAAATGTAGCCAACTGGCCAAAGCCAGATCGAGTCATTGCCATGATTAATGATGAACCTCGGGCATGCCTGGCCGATTGGCTGCTAGGCCCTCTCTCGGGCCTTACTACCACCACCACCACCAATTGAACGGCACCGATCGATGGCAACAATTAGGCGTAGGCGCGCTCACCCGAGCTCGAGTAGTGATAAATGGTTGCCGATTAGCATTGTTGCTACCGACGCCATACTTCTCATACTTACGAGGTTGGTATCATTTTAAATTTTTCAACATTGATCTGTTGGCAGCGAACGACACTCACCACTCGATGCAACCATGCAAAACTAATCAATCGCACTGGCGTTCTATCAGTTCATCGTGGGTGTCACTCTATTATTAGTCAAGTCAATTATATCAAATTTTTAAAATACGTTTTAAACTAACATTTTTTACTTTTTCTTTGTCAATTAACGCACTGGAATTTTATAATAATTATTTTTTATAAATTGTATTCATTTACATAATTACTAGTAATTATTATGTAGATACTATTGTAAATAAAAATAAATATTCCACTGTGGATCATGTGACAAAGCTGGTTTAAAGTAAAAAATTATAATTTATTGTTTATTCAAAATTCAGTTTTATAAAAAAAATCTCCAAGACAACAAGAACAACAATAAGTAGTATAACAGTGGTAGAAGTGGTCATATTTACAATAAGTGTAACTGTCTGTGACACTTTATGAGAAATAAGTCAGAAGATTGACAGCAGAGAGTGAGATGAGGGATTGAGCCACCGATCAATTGAATCGGTGAGACGATTGGCCAGTGGACAGTAAGTTGGGCTCACCGCAGAAGCTTTTTGCCAAATTAAACTTGCAGCACAATCGTTCGAGGCGCAAGGCTAATTTCATTGCCAGCGTGTTTGCACCTCTAATCTAACGGATCAATAAAACAGACAATCGACTTTTTTTGAGTATAATTTAATTTCTTCTCAATTTTTTCTCGATTAGGTTAGCCAATCGTCGGTGCGCGCGTGGTCTCGATAGTCGTCTTGTGCTCTCTTACTTGCTTCCAAGAAAAGCAAGGCAGCAATTTGGGATCATCAATAACATCTGACCGATCTTCTAAAAGTCAGAAAAATAATTAATGCTATGCAGTAGAAAGATTTTTAAAAATTACATAACAACAACGACACCAGTTGTAAAGCTCAAGTAAGAGCAAGGGTCGATTGGACACCAGTCATTAGATGGATGGATGAACCGATTGGAGCTCGTCGCGCTTCATTGAGAACCTAGCAACGTGGTTGTAGTACTGGCTTTTATCGACTGCCCTAGATCCATTACTTGTGAGTTGGGCCCAATGCTTCAATGCTAATTGCCACCAGTTACTGTTGTGGAAGTTGCAGTTGCTGAAGCTGCGGGGGCCGTGGTTGCCACCGAAGACAAGTAGTTCTCACTGGCCTCTACCTCAAAGTACTCTGGCGCCGAATCGAACGTCACTCGAAATGAGCCTATTCGATTCCGTCGATTGGTTCGGGCCAACGAGCTAGTGCCACTCGGCGTGGCGTTGCCGGTTGACGATGCAAATTGACTAGCTCGATTAGCAAAGCCATCACTCGTCTCTTCTATAAAGTAATGCGCGTCAGAAGAGTCAGGCATGACGCCCTGTCGATTTGGACTGCTTGGGTTGTTATGCACTTGCACCTGAAGTGTGTTTGGCTCAAAGCTGTAAAGAGTACAGTACTGTTGCGATGTGTGTCCGGTCAAAGCTCCTCGGCTTGAGCAATAGCTGTCATTGGTCTGTGCAAATGTTGTGCCAAAGTTAGCTTCAGAAATTAGTACCTGATTAGGAACGGACTGAATGTGACAGAGACTCGTTTCGGTAATTTCTTGCAAATTGGCCATTTCCGCTCCCAGTTCGTCACACTCATTTTCGTCTTCTTTGTTGTCCTGACAGGCGGTCAGTAGTGCAAGCTCGGCGCGAAGTGAGCGTATTTCCGAAGCCAGTAGGTAGGCGATCACAATTTGCACTAGCACAAAAGCTAGCATGCCAATTAGCACGTATTGCACAGAGCTAGCTACTCGGGGACTTATCGAAGAGCTGAGAATGTTGGACCAAAAGGGAACTGTCCGAGTGGTCAATACGGGACGCGAGCTCTTTCCCCTTGCATGTTGCCAGGTAGTGTTGAAGAGAACTCCGTTGCTGCCCGACAGATGCTTGGCTGAGCTGCTTGGCTGATACCCATCTTTGATTGGTTGCTGAAAGCCGGTGGGCAGCTTGGCCACAAAGCCGGGCTCTGACAACAAAAGCATGTGACTTGATAAATTGAAGCCACCGCGATCGGACTGCGGCACCATTGAAGGCAAAGGCAATAAGGCATTGAGGGAAGGAGACGAGGAAGAGGACGAGGCGGTGCCCGTCGAGGAAGCGGAAATTGAGTTTTTCGTTAAGTTGGAGGCAGTTGGAAACGATGAAGATGTGAGAGATGGGTGAGTCATCGAGTTGGAGGTAAACGAATTGGAATATATCTGGGTCGATAGTGGGGTGAGCTCGAGCGAGTTTGGAGAGCTTGGCGCTCCAGTTACTGGTGAAACCGACACTGGCACCGGTGTCCATAGTCGTAAGAGTAGCTCCACCAACAGAATGCTGACTGGGAAAAGTACCAATAAACTGGCATAAATCAACAGGGCTCGAGTCGATTCCGAGATAACACCAAAAAAGCCAATTGAGGAAATCCCAGTAATCAGGACGAAAATCTGGAAAAATAAAAAAAACTCTAGGTTAATCCTATTATCGGCATTTCTACCTATTTTCCACCTAAAATTTTCATTGTTACAATTATTTTTTTTACTTGAGATAGTTTACAGCAACTAAGCTTACCAACTGGTTAAAAGCGGCAGGCCAAATTAAATTATCACAAATAGCAACCCTTGTCATCATACTATTTTCTTCAATATGCCGTCAAAGTCTCTAGAGACAACGAATTAAGAGAGAAAACACCATGCGAAAATGTGGCGTGATCCAGTGCCGGTTGGTCTCAAGAGTATGTTGAGCAGGGGGATTTGACCCTCCATTGCCGTTTGACTGCAATCATTTTGCGCGCGCACACTTGCCCTTCCAAAATTTGATTTATGCAAATCGTTGGAGAGGCCAGAGTAAGTGTAATCACAACGATGTCACCTTTGAGCGCACCCAACTCATGCATTGCAATTAGAATAATCCTGACAAGCTAATGGTGTATAGTAGAAGTTGTTTTTTCTATGGTGTTCAACTTTGCAAATGTTTTTCTTAGCCATGTCTGCCTCTTTCCAACAATTCAAATGTTGGAGACACGAGTAACAGCGAAGATAAGACTTTGTATTGCAAGGCCTAATCGGAGACGACATTAGAGGCGGGCACCATTATTGCGAATCGACACACACACACAATTCCGAACCGCGTTGACTGCGGACAGATGAAAGATTGCGGCCAATTATGAGTCGATCGCTTCGTCATCGCCCCAATCGATACATTGGTGCAGTGAGTGCAAGTGCCTCTGACATAGTCGGGCGGTTCACAATTAGCCACCAACACGCCACCACCACCACCGCTGCCGCATTAGCTCTAATCACACTTCGTATTCGGTACATCGTGCCAACGCAATTTGTTGTCTTCGCTAAAAGAGATGCTCGGTGTAATATCTCCAACAACCCACTGTCAGAATAGTTTAGATTTTATATAATTGTAAAAAATGCCACCATTAATTAAACTAGTTGTCTAGTGATCCTCGAATCCACGCAAACAACAGTGGCCAACATGGATTCCAATTGTCATGCTATAGCAAGTAGAGGGATGCGCAATACTGGAGGGATGTATGTGTTGCGAATAGCGACAAGTTGTGCTAATCAAGCTGCTATTTCGATCGGTTTATGTCAAGCTGTGATTCAGTAAAATGCTTGCATTGTCAGTATCCAGTTACCGGATTCTTGAGTGAAACTAGTGTCACTGTGAGATGTGTGTCATTTTAGTGCGACTTGATTAGAGCTGGAATTCGGCCGTCGTGTTTGCCCGTCTCGGGTTTTCCATTGATCTATAAGTCGAAAGCGGTGAAGCAGAATTGAATTTGTTATGTCTGTGGCGACCTGGTGAAATATTAATAAACTACCGCTGACCAGTGCATAATAGAGTGCGATCTGCCATTGCATTGCATGTCATTCTTCTAACTTACATTGCATAGCTTTTGTAACAAGTCCCGTAGAGTTATCTATTAAAATTTATATTATAAAAATACAAATTGGCGATGGTCATAAATAACCGTTTGCGTGCAAGAGACTTGGCACTGGCTAGTTGGTCACCAATCAAGCAGACGCGCGATTCTATCTGTCGCTGCTTGCACTGGCCAACTCGAACACTGATGATCACACAGTGCTGCATTGGGTGATAGTGTGCGTGTCATGTCAATAAATTACGGTGACACAAACACTCACACCACCAGACACATTGCGCGCCGAGTCGAGGAGTTTTGTTTTAATGCTGACCAACTCAGATAGTCAGTAGTGGTGTAGCCTTTCTCGGTCTCTTCCTCCCACCTCCTCGGCTCAGGCGTGTGTTTCGGTTTTGAAACGGCTACGTGTTCAGAATTGCAACTGCTACCAGGATCTCGAGTTCAAGCCACAGGGTTGAACCGAGACGCGAAGTGACAAATGATTGTCATTGGACACCCTCGCCATTCGATAGGCGCGGACTTGCAGATTAAAATTTAATACATTTGTTCTGGGCTCAATCCAATTGAATTGGGTCACCATCAAACGTAGTGTAAACCTTTTACAAACACAATTGCTCGGATGCAGTTAAATTAGGTTTGTTTAAGAATCATTTAATTTGTAATATTCTTTGAAATATGTTCCAAGTGTAAGATATCCCCTTTAAAGAATTCTACATGACAAAGACAAAGATTTAGTTCTTTTGGTCTTAAATGAAACTTTGTAGAAGGTTTAAATTAAATATGACCTATTGTATGGCCCGGTGTTATCGAGTTGAGTAAACTTGGTGCACTAATCTAAATCGAATTACACGGTGTAACACTTTTGGTTGCATTTCGCAAGACTCATTTGCATGGAACTACTGTCGTCGTGAGGCAAATTGAAATGTCTGACTCAAAAAAGTCTGCAAACAAATTGTATTTTAATTATTTCGTGAGCAAATCTCGCAAAGATCTCAGTGCTCTAAGCTCGACGCTAATTAAAAGCTCTGCAAAGCAGAGTTTGGGACGTACAACTCGTGTCAAACTTAAGACGAGTGCGCGATGGAGGATGGGTGGAAGCAGAGTGGCTCGAGTGGCTCTAGTGGTGGCCCGACAGCCAATTAGGCCAATTAGAGTGGCCACTGGCCGTGCCAATCGATCCAACCCCTCCGACTGCCGATCACTAGGACAAGTGTCACTCCGCTTGTCGTGTTGTGCAAGTAATTTAAAAGTTTTAATTTATTTCCGATTCACCAAAAACACATTACCAGCAGAGAGCTGGTGAGGGTGACACAGAGTGGGGCCACAACAATACCACCAACTTGGCTCCACATGCTATTGCAGGGTGCTCTACTTTCAAATGACGCTTCTCGTGATTTTACCACGGATTTCCGGTTCATTATTGATACAAATTATTAACTTTTATCGACAAGGGCTAAATCAAACAAAGTTAAATCATTATACTTGACAAGAATAAACGCACAAACATCTAAGTTACTTTCCATTGGAAAAAATCCACTTTCAGTGTAGGCCACCCTGTTGAACAAAACAAACTATGTGATTTCTCAAAGTACCGATTGAGAAAGTGAAGTGCGAGAAGTGTGTGACAAATTGATAATCGGATTGTCGTGCAGCCGCACTGATGGCCTAAAATGCGTGGATTATCGACTTAATGTGCGTACGCTTGTCCGCCGGAAATCAACCGACTGATTGCTTTTCGATTGAGCATACGGAAATTTGTCTCGGATTAACTGGTGAATGAAGACTTTTGACAATAAAAAAATAAAATAGAGATAAGATAGTTAGCTGGTTGGGAGACGTCAAGGATGGTTCAAGTCAAATAGAGAATCGCACAAAGATCGAGACAGAGACAAATGGGAAGGTCGATGAGAAGGGCTAGTCTCGTCGTTCTCGTGATAACAAGTTTCGGTCAAAGACAATCGATGTCTGCTGCATCGCCTCTGTGTATGTGTTGAGTGCGCGCGCGATCGATTCTCAATCGATACTCATTCACTTGTTTCCATTTGTAAAAGTTACAGCAACGACTCGCGCTCTGGTTTGTGGCTGGCAATGTTAGCCTGGTGCCTGGATCGGGTCACAAACAAAAGCAAACATTGATTTAGGTTCAAACGAGTTTACCAGCCTTCTATTCGAACCACTATCGACTGTGTGGCAAACCCACCAAGACGAGCGTCCGATATATCTTATACAGTTTGTCCTCATACTCACGCAAAGTCAGTGTGCGTTGTTGTCGAAACAAAATATAAGGCAGAAATAGTTCTAAGCTCGTCTGGTCGAAGCATGCACAAAAGTAGGACCATCTGCAGTAATGTTTAGTACAGTGACTGTTACATGCGTGAGAGTTGATTGGGGTGAGTATGAGGGTTTACTGTACGTGCTGCTCGTCACGGTTCGTCATTGCGAATGTGGACGATGAAAACTTATAATCAAATTAGGAGCAATTTAAAGTGCGTGTGCGGCGACAAATGACAAAGCTGATGCTGAATCGACTGCGCTTGGAATTAGCCCATTACCGTGGTGTACAGCGATTTTCAACTTGCCACCTCATATTTGCACAATTGGCAACGATTCTCATGAAAATCTTAACATGCCATTGAATCTTACAAAAAAAGTTTCGCGGATTTGCTTGACAACTTGTGCTTGACTTAAATCGGCCATTTAGCGCTAACATGAAAGCGTCAGCTGTGTTATGAATAACTCCATAAAACTTATAAGCTTAGGTTAATTGACTGTTTTCTCTCTCTTTCTCTCTCTCCCTACCTTCTCTACCTGCCTAAAAAAGTGTCGCATAAATTGCTTTTAGATAGATTTAGAATTTAACTAAAACTATTACAGTGCTAATTTATGAGCTCAAGTGTAGTGTCAAGCATTCACATCAAAGCATGAAGCAACAACTAAAGTAATGATCGAGTTGAAAGACACTGTCACTATGTAGATGGGCACTGTAGCCGGCTAGATATAATTATTATTGATTGTCAATGCTGGCACATCAAACTTAACACCCAGTGACAAGACAAAGTCTTTTCCCAAATTGGTACAAATTTAAATTTAAATGAGATGCCTCAGCTAACCATGCAAAATGTTGCCTCCATGAGACAATTCAGCGATAAAAACGAAGCCAAAAGACCAATTTGCTTGCATTGCTTGCCACAAGTGGAACCCAGATAATTTCGATCCAAGAAGCGTAAGGGAAAATTAAACAAAATTTAGTGAGTGGTGCGTTGGTGCCGCAAGACAGAATTGTCGAGTACAAGTGCGATAAAGGCACAAGAATGCTTAGTGCTGTGGGCTTGTGAAGTTAATTGAGCTGATGAAAAATTGTTTCGCCTGCACGATTGGTCTGTGCCACAACAGACCAACGACGATGATGATTCGTGGCTGGAGTGAGGTGACGGGGACACATATAAAATTAAACATCTTATCAATACGAATTTTTCACTTTAATTAAAGCAATCGACGATTAATCTCGTTGGTGAAGTGTACTTTGCTCTAGCTGCACTGCATGTCTTAGGCACCGTGCCATCTCACTTCCATTGTTGGGCGAGCGTAATTAATCTGTCGATCAAAGGCGAGGAATGCACCGGCGCAGTGGTACTAGTGGTACCAGTGAACTGCACAGTGGCGCATTCACCCGCTACCGATGGACAGCATCATTTATAATCGGCTCGATCAGTGAGCTTGTCACAACCCGATCAGCCATGGCTCTTTTGTCTTATGCCAAGATTCTCCACTTCTGGTTCTTTTTTGCTCTTTGCTTCAGTTCAATTTGTCGGCTTCTCTGCACCCACTACAATCTCAGCCACCCGGAGAGATGTGCTTCTTCAAATCTAGTTAATTCAAGCCAATTGACTTGTTTATCTGATACCACCAGTGCGCGCCAAAACCGAGTATGCGACCCGTTGCCGAGTGGGCACCTATCGAGTCAGATCGAATGATCGATTTGCCCAATGGCCTTGCAATGGTCACTCGTAATGGATCAAATGGCACCAAGACAAAGCCTAGCTTGGTGTGCAGTGAGAGTCGAGGGTAGTAGGCAAGGGGGAAGGAAAAGGGGGTTGCCATGTCAAGTCATCGCGCACGCCAAATTGTGCTTCTGATCGAATTTGGCCCGAGTCGCCTGTGTTGCATGCATCACCAAAGTTGCCTTGTCTCCACCAGGAGTAATTATGTTTTAATGTGTTTTTAAAATGGACAAAAAAACAGAGATGCAAGTCAATTCTGATCAGACTCGTGCACAAGCACAGTGCTACATTTAACCTCGCACTAATCCAATTGTGCGATTATTCATTTTAGATTATTTATGTTCAACGCTATGCAAATGGCATTCGATTTTTTACCCGAAAAAAATGAATTTCTCTTGTCCTTGCTTTTGTATTTATATATTATATATATTAATATTGTTGTTATTATTTATTATTACTGGGTGAAGAGTGCATTTAAAATTAGAAGTTCCTTTACTAGCTTTAAAGATGTAAAAAAACTAGCTGACAATGCAAGTGAAACGTGCATTGCAATGATGGAGTTTTGAAGGTTCTTAATGCTTAAAGCTGCCTGTCCCGATTGGAATTGATTTAATTTATTTTGCCTTCCTTCCTTCCTTGATGCTGCTGCCAAACACTAGTCAAAATTAAATATGGAATAAAATTAAACAATAGAGCATTGGTCCCGAATTGCACTGATGTGGTTGTCGCAGAGGAACAAAATTAACCAGAGCTACCGAGCGAGTATCTTGAAGTAGGAGAAGGGAGCACCGGCACTCGTGCCACTCGAACCATCACAACCCTCACATTGTCCCCGACCAAGCAACTGAAATTTCTTAGATTCTTTTTCATATCTTTTCCATAGTTTCATATATGCGCTGAAACCAGAATAACAATCAAGAGGAGAATAAATTTGAACAGCAGAAGCAATCAGATAGCAAAAGAATTTGAGTAAAATAAATCGAATTTAGTGGGTGGGGTTCACTGGTGACTCTCCACTGGGCGAAACACTGTTGAAATGAATATGATTAGCAAGAGCGCAAAGAGTAAAGAGCACCCTTGGCCCCCACCTCACTCGTCGTTGCTTCCACCCGATATAGTGGACCGTTCTCACAGCAGCCAATTGTAAAGACCAAATGGCATGAAGAATGAAAAGCAAAAGAGATTTGGTGCTGCCGAGAATGGATCCCGAAGTGAGCCTGTCATTATTTGGAGCCACACAGAGAGAAAGACAGACAATACGAAGTGAGCCCGATGAGTGATGACTCCGGATCGAGCAACACAAATCACATCACAAGGCAGAGAGAAGCACACGCGGCATGTGAATAGTGGCTCCACGGGTCCGGTTACGCCACCGGGCGAAGACGACCAGTGGCCAGCAACAAACGGGTGCGCTTGGAGCCGGATGCAGGCATCGGACAAATTGGATACAAATCGTCAACATGGAAAGCATACATTCGATCTGGCTTGACATGAGGCCATTAGCCAGGATTACATATCTCTTTTCATCGGGTGTGCAACATCGATAAGCAAACAGAACCCGGTGGCGATCGCACTCGCTCAATTGAAGATGTTTGCCTTTTGAGAAAAGTTAAGTAAAACATTTGACTTGTGCTTACTGGAACTGTAGTAGTACCAGCAGCAGTACTGAATGTAATTGCATTTCTATTTGCACAGTCGCTGAGACAGATGGAAGGAGTTAATTCGAGTACGAGAGCTTCAGTGCATCATCGGACACGATCCTTGCTTGGAGGATGTTTACAATTCTCCACTCTTGACACACTATTAAGTCTACTACCAAGCCTAATTTATTTTGCTTTTTTGCTACTTCTTTCCTTGGCATCAACTACTAAATAAAAAAGAAATTTAATTTTTGTGCCTCTGTTTTGCATCTACACCAAATGTCTCTAGGGTGACAGCCAAGCAGCCGACCGTGAGAGTTGGTGATCATCCTCTTCTTCTATAGAAATGCAATATTTATGCCCAAATGTCAAGCAAACATAGCAGCAATCAACATGAGGGTGGTAGATATTGAATCAAAAGATTGAGGTAAAGTGTGGTCACCCCTTTTGCCGGGCGTCGATCGGTTCGAGGGGTCGCATTAATATTTATGGCTAACCAGCGTGGTAGTGGCACGGATTGTCTCGCTCTCCCGCTAGACGGTGAAGACGACAACAAAAAGATTTTATCGAGCCCTGTCTTTGCCTCGGTGGCCTGTCTCTGGTTCTGATCACTGAGCCTGGTTGCGTTTGGTGTGATTTACCATCATTACTTCGATTAGTCACTGGGTACAAGGCGACCACGGCTCGAGCCCGCCGGCCGCCGCCGTTTGCGCTACCCAACAAGGCCTGTCTAGCATGTTGTCACCAGAGCCCATTTGTGCCTGTCGTTCTCATTGCCCACCAACAACTTCACCCATACACTCTCTCTCTCTCTCTCTCTCTCTCTCTCTCTCTCTCTCTCTCTCTCTCTCT
>DVQH01000342.1:0-28172 GCA_018231625.1 Papilio phestus
CCGAATATGATGGAAATCAAGCTCGTCTCATTAGTCAGGATCACTGCTGATTTTGAGTTGTTTCAAAGCACATACAACAAAATCAAGTTTATTTAAAGCAAATTCATCATATTTAGATTACATACAAGCTGCACATCTGTTGGCTCTAAATCTTTGACATCTCAGATTAAACAACAAAAATGTGATTCAATTATATTTTGCATGATTTTGTTAATTATTAAAATTTGTATGAATAAAAATCATTTTAAATATTTATAAGCGCAAAGTATAGTAAATGAGCAAAAGTCAGGAAATATTACGACAATAAAGGAGAATAATTAAGAAAGTAAAGTCAAACTATTTCATGATTTAAAATCAAGCTATTTCTTGATGTTTGAAAAGTCCAGATATTTCTCAACTGGCGTTAAGATTTAGAAATATCACGACTTTTTGTCCAACTATTTCTTGACTCGTTTGACTGTGTGTAAATTTTTACTAAACTTCAACTTTTCTTTCATTTTCTTTCTATTTTTACTGATTTCTAAAAAGTACTAAAATTTATTTCTTTCACTTGTTTCCCGTCTTTCTTTGTTCATTTCCGTGAGATTGATAAGTCTGGTCAGTAATAGTGTTCTACGAGCCGTGTTTGATTCATGATCTTGGAAATTCATACGAAAAAGAATCTCTTAATACTTGCTGATAGGTCGTTTGCACTTGATTAATGATCTTTCAAGTGCACACACTTCTCTCTCTCTCTCTCCCCTCTCTCTCTTTCTCTCATTGACTGTAATACTCATAAACTCGCGATAGTAATTCTCAAAAAAGGGTGGTTTAATCTTCCACCTTTGAACACACACAGAAAAGAAAAATTTTAGACCAAACTGATAACACTTAAAGACACAATGTAAAAATAATATATTTATATTTAAATATAAGACAAATAATAATAATAATAATATTTTTATTAATACAATAAATAGTATTAAAATTAGAATTAACAATCATTATTCCAAATCAATATGAAGTATTACTTAAGTATTTTTTGATTCAATATTTGAATCAAACGCTTATTAGAAATCTAAACAAAATTTCTGATTTTAATTATCATAGTTTTACTGGATCAAATTCTGATTACAATAATGTCAAAAGTTCCAATTCGACATTTTCCCATTTAGACAAATAATTAATTTACAATATTTTAGTATGATTTAACACAATCTTATACACATATATAGTATTGAGAGTGTTAAGTTGTCACTTGGTTAAGTCAATCTTCAAATGCAAAGGCACACACTCATGAGACAAATTGCACAGCAAAGTGTAAATAAAAAAAGCAAAAAGAACTTCCGACATGACTTGGACTTGATTTTCTTGTTACTCTCTTTTTCTTATTTTTGTTACTTTTGTTGTTAGAAAAACCGCAAATGTCAGTGATTGATCACATGCGATGCGGAAAACAGTGTGTGACCTTGTGGAGTGTACAAACCAAGCGACATCAAAGCGGAACAATCACCATCCGCAACTTGACACTACCGCGTTTAGTCCAGTTTTTTGGGGATCGCCTTGAAACTTCATTCAATTTGTCGCATCACTTTTAATCAATCACTCACCACTTGCTTTCAAGCTCAATGTGTGTAGATGTTCTTCAAAGTAGATGTTTCAAGTTGGTTTTTAATATACGCTTACACACGATTTCCTTGTTTTGAATAACACAAATGAAGTGATAAAATTTATCTTTAAAAATTTATTTGGTTTTCTTGTTATTGTAAACATTGATAATTATTCAATGTTTAACAATAGTTTTAAAAATTAGTTAAAGCAATTAATTTCAGTGAGCGAGTTGAGAAATTTCCTGTTATATTAATGACAAATACAAAATTTGGTGTATTTCTATGCACTATTCTATACTTAGACCATTTTTTCACTGTAACAGTTAAGCTATTTCCACTGAGCTTGACCGATTCAAATTCATTTTTTGTTGTTGTGATTCGAATTCAACTTTCACTGTTTGGATTCGAATCCTTAACCGATTCGAATCCAACTTTCTGTTTTATGATTTGAATCTTATTCTGATTCAATTCAAATTTTGTGCATAACTATTCGGATTCTCATTTAATTTGTTAAAACTTTCAAACTTTTACAATTCTCACTTTATTAAATTTGATTTTTTACATATTACTTGGAATTTGATACTGATAACTCGAATTTGACCTCGGCGGCTTTACCGCCGTTTATTAAAATATCAATTAAGATGAAAAATAATACAATTTAGCGTCTTTAAAACAGATCAATTTTAAATTTAAAACTTTATTAATTAACATATTACAAATTTTAAAATTAAAAATAATTTAAGCAAAAATTTTGAAAGGCTGTTGTAGTTTAAAATAATGAATTATAAAGATTTCTTTATGTGTATTATATTTATTATAAATTATAATTATTTTAATAACTTTGGTTTTTTGTTTGAATCGAGATTATTACTATGATTAAAAATTATATGAAATGGATACTAAAACAAAATGTGACTAAAAATAAAAATTTTCTAAACCAACTTGGCGACTTTAGCCATCGAGTAAAAAATGGAGTCGGTTTGTTCCAAAAGTTGTTGTGGAGAACCAAACTCGGCCACTTGGCCAACGTCAAGCACCAGGATTCGGTCGTAGTCAATGACAGTGTTGAGTCGGTGAGCAATGGTCACTATGGTGCAATCGTTGAATTCTTCTCGAATCGTTTTCTGGATCAATTCATCCGTTTCCATATCGACAGCTGAGTACATAATTTAATAATTAATTTAAGCAATATTATAATTATTACATAAACTTAGTTTAAATTTTGTTTTACTATATACTTAAAAATTGCCCCTTGTTTTACTTTTTAGCAAATTTGAGTTCAAAGTGTAATAAATAAGTGTATAATTTCATCACTATAACAGTAAAAAACTAAACAATTACATTCATATGCTATCTAATTATGATACCTGACATTGACCCCGTTTCTAGTTATAATCCCACAGTTTCAAAAATGCAATTTTTTAATGTGACAATTTAAGAAACGTTGGCTTATAATCTAACAATTTTAAAAAAAGCGTTGATTTTTCTACATGTCTGCTTATAAACTTGCAAGCTTAAATTACAAAAACTTGTCTATTACAAGAAACGTGCTCGATTTTGGGTTATAACCATATAATATTTTTAACAGTTTAATATAGAATTATATAATATATATTTAAAATATATTAGAGTAAAGCTGTGATAAGAAGCATTTTAATTTAAAGTATGTACTAAATTTTTTTAAAAGAAGAACGGAGCTAAAGCGCCGTTTGTTTCTTGTAAAAACGGCGGCTTCAAACTTGAGTTAATTCGAAGGGTTATGCAAAAAAATTCGAAGATTTATGCACAAAATTCGAACAGAATTGGAACAGAATTTGAATCATAACACAGAAAGTGAGATTCGAATTGTTTAAGAATTCGAATCACAACAGTGAAAGTTAGATTCAAATCGGTAACGAATTCGAATCACAACAACAAATGTGGGATTCGAATCGGTTAAGTACGTAACTCTCACAGTACAAAAACGTGGGTGGCATAATACTAAAAAATGACAGAACATTGAATATAGAAAATCACGATCATATTATTCTTTCTATCATTTTCTTTTTCAATAGAAGAAAAACATACCAGCCGTAGCCTCGTCGAGTACCAGAATTTTTGATTTACGAAGCAAAGCACGTGCCAAGCAGACGAGTTGTCGTTGACCAACACTGAGATTCTCTCCACCCTCGCTAACCTCATAGTTGAGTGTACTTGGCAGTGAGGAGACAAAGTCTTTGAGATGAGCCAATTCGAGGGCACGCCACACCTGTTCATCTGTGTAAGTTTCAAATGGGTCAAGATTCATTCGGAGAGGTCCGGTGAATAGAACTGGGTCTTGTGGAATGATAGTGATGCGAGATCGCAGGTCGTACAAACCCAACTCGGTGATGTCTTGTCCATCAATCGCAATCTGACCAGTAGACGGCTCGATGATTCGAAACAAGGCCAATGTGAGAGATGATTTTCCAGCTCCGGTACGTCCTACCACACCCACTTTCTCTTCGGATTTAATCTTGAAACTGACATCCTTAAGCACCAACTCGAGATCATCTCGATATCGAGTGCTATAAACTTTGAAATCAATTTCACCTTTCTGTGGCCATTTTGGATTTGGTTTGTTTTCCTCAATCAAATACGGCTTCTATTTATTTATATATAAAATATAATAAGTATAATGTTAGGTTACTTGTAATCAACAAACCTCTTGTTCTACTTCAGAATATTCAATGAGTCGTTCAATCGAAACAATATTGGTTTCCAAATCGGTTAACGAACGTACAAACATGCTCATCACATTGGTAATGTTGAGCGAGTAACTAATGGCAAGACCGGCCAAGCCTGGACTCAACGATTCACGGTTAAGTACGGCAAAAATGGCTGCGAGAAAAACAATTAAATATCCAAAAAATTCAAGCCGAACTGAGAGCCAGCGAGAAGCGGAAAAACTTGCATAAAAACAAGAATTATTTGTATCAATACGACGGTTACATTCAGTGACAAATCGATCTTGTACACCGTAAGCACGAATTGTGCTTAGACCATTCACTGTTTCATTGAAGTGATGATAGATTGGTGAACGTGTGATTGATTCAACCCGTTTCAACTGCCGTGAGGTGGCTATGTATATTCGTTGAATAATGTAGTAGAACACAAGAATTGGCAATAGAATGGCCAAAATAATTGGTGCTTCAAGACTAATCATACTGAAGATTACAATTGTACGAAAGAATTGCATTGCACTCATGCGTAGATTGAACACCAACGAGTTGTCTGCTACATCAACGTCTTTGCTGAATCGGTTCAAGATGCGGCCCAATGGAGTAGTGTCTGCAGTAATAAATTGACTCGTTAAATATTTTAGTTGAATTAAGTTAAGTAAAGTTTACCAAAGAAAGCCATTGGAGCAAACATGATTCGGTCCAACATTTCATTATGTAATATTTTGGAAGCTTGAATACAAGCAACATTGAGAACAACTGTCGAAAGGATACTGCTGCCAATGTCTCCAAAACCAAGCAATGCATATACAATCAAACGAGTGTCTCGCAATGATGTGTCTAATGCTTTTAGCGGATCTAAACCATCATTACTCCAGTCACTGAGCCAAAGACTTGAACCAATTTGAAACAGATTAGACAAGATTAAGCCACCCAGAATCATAATAGATAAAGTCAAGCCAATTGTTTTAAAATATTTATAATAAACGTCAAGTTTGACTGATCCTGTTTGGGCCATTTCTTCTTTAATAAGACGACCATCTTGTTTGTCCTTTTTCTCATCACGTAGTTTTGTTGAAATAACTCCAGAAGACTCTTGCATTTTAGGTTTCTGCCGGGCTTGACTTGAGCTCAGTGAAGACGAGTGTTTGCGACGGCGAACACTGGTTGAAGTAGAAAATACAGAATCTGTTCGAGATTTGGAACGCTCCAAAATGGGTTTGATTTTTTCTACCAGCGATTTTAGCATCTCAGGATGCTCATCACTTTGAATCAAATTGTTCTCCTCATCATAATTCTCACTGAGATATTCGGTAATGAACTCGGCAAATGCGCCGTGACTATTGACAAGCTCGCTCATGGTACCACGTTCCGAGATGCGACCATCTTTGAGTACAATAATCTCATCCACTTCGGGTAACACTGTGGCTCGATGAGTGGCCAAAATTCGAGTTTTGTTTGCCAGCATACCTTTGTTGCTGATCACATTATCAAACAACCTTTTTCCAACGTGTGCGTCAACAGCACTGTTAATAAATGTATATATTTATAATTAAGCCATCATTTTAACAAGCAAACAAACCTTAATGGATCATCCAACAAGTAAATACTGGCTTCGGCGTAAACAGCTCTAGCCAGTGAGATACGCTGTTTCTGTCCACCAGACAAGTTAATTCCGCGTTCACCAATTTCAGTTTGATCCCCACCCGGAAGCATGTTAATATCTGGCTCCAAGCAACAGTTGCGCAACACTTTCTTGTATTTCTTCTCATCGTACGAGTGAGCAAATGTGATGTTTTTACGAAGTGTTACATTTTGAATCCAAGCCTGTTGCGGCACATACGCAGTTTTTCCATCAATGTTGATGGTGCCGGTAAGTTTTTCCATGTCGCCAAGCATGCCACTGAGAAGTGAGGATTTGCCCGAACCAACACTGCCTACCACGGCAATCAGTTTGCCATGAGGCACTTCAAGATTGATATCCTGAAGTGTTGCCTCTCCGTTTCGAGTCCACGTCAAATTGGCATCAGTGATTCGAACAGCACACTCCGAATCGGGTGCATATTTGATGGCTTTTTCATCAAGATTTTCACTGTTTAAATACTTGTTGATACGACTCACTGAAACCAATGCCTAGATATACAATTTTAATAATATCAAAAATTAGAAATAATTGTATTACAAACCATAGCTCCCATTGTCATCAACATTGGCAACATTCCAAGTGGAAGACCTAAACATAAAATAATTAGATAAATAATTGATATTAATCTGAAATAAAAACACTTACGAAGAATTCCAAAAAGCGAGAGAGAAACAAAAGCTTTGTTTGGATCAAGTACATTGCCCAGTAGAACAAAAGTTCCAAATGTAAAAAGACCAACCTAGCAGCAGTTAAATATCCAAAAGAGTTAATAATAAGAAAATAATCAGAATTTATACTAACCAAAAATGGAGCCGCGGTAAAGGCAAAGAACATAAAACCACTGAGGTAGGCAATTTTAAGAAGTTCTTGGCATTCAACATCTCGATGACCGTAGATCATGCGTTGAAACGAATTTTCCCAAGCATAGAGCTTAAGCACTTTCATGCCATTCAAAATCTCATTCATCAACTTGGTTCGTTTGTCCTTTTTCTTCATCACCATAATCTGATTGCGACGGATACGCGAACTGATCCAGGCATTGAACGGAATCAGAATAAACATGAAAAAGATGCCAGTCATCGATGCAACGCCCACTTGTTGCCATAGCAAATAGAAGGAAATGGCCATTTGAAGTGGGCCAGAGATCATTAAATTGAACCACACAAGAAAATCGCTGATTCGAGTTGCATCCACAGACATGATGGTTGCGATCTCACCCGACGAGTATGCACTTCGACTGTGGTTCGACATTCGAAGACTCTGAATTAAGATATTGTTAGTTAAATTTGCACCGAAAAGCAATATTAATAGCAAATTGATTTAAAATTTAATTGAATTTGTGTCTGAAATAGGTTCTAAAAATTATTTTATACTAGCTAAAAGCGCTGTCTGATTTTCTGTCTAACTCAAGCAATAAAAAATTGAATAACACCAAAAATTATATTTGAATTAGTTAAGAGTTCAAATTTTACTTCGAATAAACAAGAAGTGAGGTAGAAAACGACAAATGCCAAAACATTAAAATAAAAATAGAATCCCATTTCTATATTTTTGGTTGGTATATAATTTACCTTTTTGTAGATGATCGAAGTAAGACAAACGCGAACTTTGAGAACCAAAACATTGATCCAAAACTCGTACTGACTGTTGAGAATAGACTCGATCATGGGAGAAATAAGCATAAGAGAGGCATAGAAAAAGCCATGCCAGTAGGGCTCTCCAGTGGTGTCGCTCATAAAACTAATGATATAGTCGAGAACGACTGGATTGACAAAAGTCATGCAACTTGCAACCACCTTGAGCATGGTGGTGAAAAAGAAACTCTTCCAGTAGACACGCAATATTACAGTAGCAATGTTGATGTTGGATTGCAACTTGTCCGCTTCGGGTTCCTCATATCCATTGGCTTGTTTTTGCAGTTTGTTGATTGTTTTGCTTGTCTGAATTTGGTCTAGTTTATGTTGAAAATTTGCTAAAACTTGTTTTGTGCAATTGGAACTGTCCAATCGAGGCATGTCTTGTTCAACCAGTGGTTTTTTATATCCCTTCCAGATGATCCTAGTGCACCACTGGAAGGTCAAACGTGACAAAAAGTTTGACACTGTAAAGGGGTTGATTTTCTATATACAATTTTCAACAAAAACAAATTTTTAAATATAAAAACTATATTAAATTAATAAATTAACGTTACCTTATCATTGTTGAAATGACTGAAACACGCAAGTAATAGAAGAAAAAATGACAACAAAGATGAGACGGTTCGACAAACAAAGATAACACTATCAAACTCTACATAAAAATAACCCTGTGGATAAATAGATATTTTAATGTTTATTCAAGTATAAGTTAAAAAATTAATGCAAAATCTAACTACAATACTTTGAGTTATTAATTTCAAATACATCAACATAAAATAATGTTTTATGTCCTATATCGCCGTTCACATTTTTCGTTTATATTAAATAAAAACTAGATTATTAAAAATTAAATTTAATAAAAACTTACCGTTCCAAAAGTACTTAGCAAAATTGTTCGATAATTGGCAGCGCTGTAAAGTGCAAACATGAGACAAAAAATAAAAATTGGCCCCGAAGAGTAAACACTGTGTCGTCTGTATAGCATATGCAAGAAGGTGAGGTAATTCTGTAAATAATAATTTGGATTATTATTCTCTAAATAATTTATGTTGAACTATAAAAATACTTACAAATGTAAAAAGTTTTACAATAGGATTTATCCACTGAATTGGATAAAACGGAACTGATTCCTCATCCGACTGCAAACCAAGGATATACTCAAAGAAAATGGTGACCAATTCAAAGCCAGCCAAAAGAGACAAAGTTGCCGAGATGAGCTGATTAGACCAAAGTATTAAAGTATTAATTGTTTGTGCTACAATTTATCTAATGTTGAAATCAATGTTGTTGTTTTGAGGTTTGTTAGTCTAAGTCTTTATTTGTAAAAAACTTTCCAGTGTTTCCAGTTTTAATTAATTGTTTTAATTAAAAGATTAGGTTTATTTATAAAGTAAAGAGACTAAATCTGGCACTGTCATTTTGGTTTTTTCTTAAATCTGATTAAATGGCTAAATAGTGTAGTCTAGTAAGGGTAAAATAGTATTTATATAGGGCTCAAAAGAAAAACCAATCCTATGTATTTACATAGGAGAATTTAAAAATATTTTTTAAAGCATTATCAAAGTGAGTGGTTTTTCAGAAAAATTTTTTAGGAGTTGCTTTTTCTAATTGTCCTAATTTATGCATTCAAACAGAATTGTTGTTGGAATTCTAGTCAAATCAAAATAATCAAATAGTATTTTAAAATAAAAAAAATAATTATGAATGGTTTAGGTTAGATTAGTTTAAAAATAATTTAACTTTCTGTTTATCCAATCAAATATTTGATTTTTATGCCAATCAATTGTAAACCATATGGATGTTTAAGGAAAACTCACAATACTGGAAGCGTTGATCAAAGTCCAGGGAAGTGCTCGCAACTTGGCGTTACTAGGTAACGCCGCTTGTCGGTACTTGTAGGTGTTGATAAACATCTCATGGCTCTTAAGTTTGGTCACGTGAAGTGCCGTGAGAAGAAGAAGCAAACCACAGGGTATCCAGAGTAGAACGGTTTCCTCAAAACACCACGTTAAATCGGGATTTTTGCTGGTTTCCCATGTTCGACTCTGGTTCTGTTGAATAATTAGGTAATATAAATAAAAAAGTTAATTTCACTTCTATACTCAAAGGTCCTTCTATACTCCCCAAAAGAAAAAACAGAGATTATTTAACATTATATTTAAACTATCTGGTTTATCACTCAATGTACCGACCTATAATAACCTATTGTGCCTCCGATAAGTTAACCCATAAGTAAGCAATTAGTCATAACTATTCCCACCCCTTTTCAATGTAAGAGTATTTAAGCATAGAACAGTGATAAACAGCACGGTAAGTTTTCACTTCAATCATTTGTCAAAGTGAAGTATCTGTCATTTCCTAACCCTCAGGCCAGAATTTGCATTTTAAACTTTTTGATAAAAAAACGCTAAAAGTGATTTTAAAAAATGAAATGCAAAAAAATAATAATAAAAATAATGATGATAATATATTAAGGTAAAAGCACTTACATATAGGAAGTGGAAAGAAGAAATGATAACCGTAGAATATATTAAAAAATAAAAGAATCACTTTCAATAAATATATAATAAAATTCCTTTCATATCAAACTGAAGTCAATAACTTGCAAATGCTAGCACAGTAATTCAATTGTTTTTAATCTGAATTTATGCTTTCAATACGGTCAATATTGTCATAAGTACATAAGTTGCTTTATTATTTTTAAAAATTGCTTTTATTACTGATAAACATCTCATATATATTTAATAAAATGAGTATAAAAATGAAAAAGTTATTGAAAGCAAAATTTGGTTGCCATGAGAACAAAAGTTATTAGCAGAAAATTCCATTGATTGCAATATGTTTAAAATTATTACCATTATTATTAATATTATTTTGCTCATCAATCAATAGTTTCAAAATCTATATCTAGTCTGAACTATAGAATTAAATAATATATTTGTAAACGTTTGTTAAATTTTTTAAAAAACCTATATATTTAGAAATTTAAACGTAGACTAATTGTTTGAGTTAACTGAAGTTCAATCAGACATTTAAAACTTGATTGTACAAAAACAGAAATATTTTTAAAAATAAAAGTTAACTTACCCAAAAACCAGAGCCACAGAGGAAATCCATAATTTTCTAAAATGTAATAAACGTAAAATCCGATGCACTCAAATGGAGATTTGAATCTGTTTTGTAATATTGATGAAATGTCTAACAATGTACTCAACAGGTAACTGCTTGAGATCTCAAGTGGGGGTTTGAGTGATAAGATCAAGGATTGTCTTCTTTAATTAGAAGCAGTAGTGGAGGTGATAGTGATATGATAGTGGATAAATAGATTATTAAAAGCAAAGAATTGATCCGTGGATAACTAATTGGCGCCTCGCAAAATCACTCGTCCCAATGGCGCCTTTTATATACAAACACACACTCAAAGTGAACTAATCGTTTGAAATACGATTATAACATCATAGGTCCATCCGTTTTCCATGTTTCTAAGATGTTAAGAGAAAGAGAGAAAAAAATCGATTTTGATGTAATCTCAGTTTACTGACGTTATCAAACCTCACAACTCACTAGCATTTCTTATGCTTTAGTGCAGATTAAGTAAAAAGTGCAAAATGGAGAGTGTGTGGGCGTTTTGGCGACATCGGACATCAACATTGGTGACTTTCGTAGTGCCCAACAGTGTAAACAGTAGGAACAACGGAGGACTCTGGTACTTGCTCAAAAGACGTCAAACTAAATCTCCCAGACAATGATTACTTTGCCAAGTGGCAAGAGATGTGACAAATATATAAACAGACAAACCCACATTAAAGCAAACACATTCACAAACACAAAAACACACACATGATATAAGCATCTCAGTAAAAAATGGTCAAGCAACTCGGATTGCACCAACAATATGTCAATTGTGAGAAGGCTCGGAAACTAACTTTTTTTGGTGATATCATGGTAGATGAATGAATGAATGAAAAGAAGAATAGTATGTCATTGAGAAGAAAAGGTCACGTGTGACCTTTGGGTAGGATAAGATTGCCAAGGCTAGTGTTATTCCAAATGTGACTGCTCGGTAAATAACCCAACTACCAAGATTATATATGATAACGAACGTGTTTGTTGAAGAACATTGGCAATCATATACTTTTTGGTTTAATGGATAAATTGTGATGCAACAACTTGAAATTGAATAGAACACTCTAAACTCAAGTGTTTAATTTAAAACAGTTTTACTGTTTTTTTGTGATAAAATAGCAGTAAAGTGTAAAATAAATTACCATTTTATCAATATATCTGTAAAGCTGTATCATGTTATATCTTTTTACCTGATTTGAGTTTAAAGGATAATGGGTGACAAAACTGCTGCAAATTAAGGTTTCAATTCTAAATTATTATATAAACGTTAAAATATTTGTTTACTAATAAATTTATACCATTATAAGCTTAATCATGTTATCAAATGTTCCAAAATGTTTAAAAGCAATATGGATTTATTTTTTTGTTAACAATAGATGGCGCAAAATATTTTTCAAAAAATTATTTTTTAATTTTATCAAATTTAAATTAAAATATAAAATTATTAAATATTTTTTTTGTAAGTTTTCTACTTTATAATAAACCAAACAAAACAATAAGTATTTACACAATGTCAAACTGTTTTCAATTAAAAATATAAAAATTCATAGATCATTATAAGATAATAATAATAATAAATTATAATCATAAATAGTTATTTGTAATTCAACTAATAATTGTATTCAATATTTGTGGTTATTATTAAATAAGATAAATTTACCCAATTTCTGTCATTTATAATTTTAATTGGAAAAATTATTGTATATATTGGTTTTTTTGTCACACCCTTATTTAGGGATCATAGAAAAAGCCAACCCTTTATATTTGCATAGAAAAAATTCTGGGAAGTTTCTTTGCTTTAAAGCATTATCAAAGTAAACTTTTTTTTGTTGGCTTTTCCTGCGATCCCTACCTTAATGTTTTAAATAACACAAATTTTAAAGACCATAAATTCATTTTTTTGTGTAATTATTTTTAAAAATACGTTTTGCATAATTTACGTTTCACATTTCAATAAAATCCAATGAGTATGTATGTGGGTGAGAGAGAGAGAGAGCGTGTATGTGAGTACTTGTTCCTAAAAGAAGCTAATGGTGTAAATTAGGCTTAACTGATCCTCACTCGAAAGTGCACTAATTCCCGTAAAAGTGAAGTGAAAGCAGAGGGCGTCAATCTGGTGTCGGTGATCATGGCAGAAGCATGTGAAAGTGAGGCTCGGAACGTGGCAAGAGGCTGTATAGCGGGACCGAGCAAGCCTTTGGGTCAGACGGCCAGCAGTGCTACCGTTCGGAGGCTACTCGTGTGGTATATAAATCTTGCACAACTCGAGCCACGAGACCATTCCAAGCATCTCCGCCCCGGTTGATCTCATTCATCCAACTTCCATCCGGCGGACTTCATCTCCATTTGGCCACTTGCGTGTTTTCACCTAAGCTCATGTGCCAAACTTCTCGTGGTACATTTGAACATAACTAACTTTGGGGAATGAGTCTTTCTTGTTCAACCTTCTTTTGTTATCATCTCTTCATCACTATTAACACCATCATCGTTACCCATTCAACACCATTTACAAACTTGACTTAAATCACCTTGTGTCACTGGTGACTACCGAATGAACTTAGTTGATGCTTCATGGTCGTCATCGATTGTCAATCAACAACTTTTGTGCAACCTAATATGCCAACTCTAGTCACATATCATCAGAAAGTTTGAATACATATTATCACTAATCAACTTATTGGTAAGTAAAAAAAATTTTTCAAAAAAATTAAATTGGAAATAAATTTTAAAAATAATTTAAAATACTAAGTTCAAAGTTTTATAATTGTAATTTTCAATTTCTTATGTTTGTACAATACTGCAGAAGCTACAGGTGCTTTGTGTATGTTTACTGCAATAGATTTGAATTTAAAAATTTTAAAAATAGTGACAAATTATACGCATTATTAAATTATAAAATTAAAAATAATGTATTTTGCATTTTATCTGCGCAAAATTTAATTACCTTATTGCACCTAAAATCAAGCGATACCATACAAACAAGTGATATTGGATTTTATTACGTTTCTATTCATTCTATATTTAGACAGCATATTTTTGTTTTTTATGAATAGATAAGAAGGTAATTAATCAAATCAGATTGAATAGGTAAACCCATAGAAAGACAATATTATATTGAATATATATTGAATATCAATGACGCAAAATAGCGTAACTAAGAGATTTGTTTGCATGTTTCTTTTTTGTTTGGCACAGCTCAACAGAGTCGTTCATGTTGCGCAACATTTCCCGTGCCGACCAAGGTTTGTTGAGCAAACCTAGCATCTGGTGTGATCGGTACTCGCAACAGTGACTCGACCTGACGCATTCGCGATGACGCATCAGTGCCGCAGACGATGTCGAGCCCGAGCAGCTCAGGCCCAAGCGGATGCTATTGCAGAGGCAGAGTATGAGTACGAAAAGCTTTGTCGCCGTCGACTCAAAGAGTGCGACTTGTGTGGCTTCAAGTCGCGCATCGTCTTCAGCGCGATCCACATGTCGTTCTATTTGCTTGCTTTTTTGAGCAACAATTTCCATTGGACTGTGATTGGCTTTCTCACCACCAACGTCTACATGCTACCTGAAAGCGAGCTTAACAAATCCTACAATCATCATTTTGAGACCGATTATAGCGAGGAGGATTTCTTTCGTATTCGAGGTACTTATGCTAGGGCGTTTGACATGTCCAGCGAAATTCCTTCTTTGGAGCCACCAGAACCGCCTAAAGAAAACACAACCATAGGTCCTGTGCTTGAAAAGCCATACACCACTCCATTTCCCATGCTCGAGGAAGAGCTAGAGGAATTTCAGTTTGGTTTAGTTACGTTGCCTTCAAACTACACCAGGGACAACATTGAAGACGAGATCGACATGTGGGCTATACTTCTTGATCGTGTCAGCAAGTTTAAACTTCTTGACTATTTTATCATCTTAGTCGGTGGTTCACTCTCGGTTATAACCATCCTGGGCAACGTTATGGTGATGATTGCTTTCAAGATAGATCGTAATTTGCAAACACCTTCAAATTACTTTCTTTTATCACTTGCGGTCGCGGACTTTTTGATAGGATGTATATCGATGCCCTTGTCCTTGATCTACATTGTGGCTCGTGGATGGCCTTTGGGCCCAGTGATTTGTGACATGTGGCTGGCTATTGATTATCTGAATTCAAACGCTTCAGTGTTGAATTTGCTGCTTATTTCGGGAGATCGCTATCTCTCGGTGACGCGTCCTCTTACCTATCGCGTCAAACGTACCACTTGTAGAGCGGTCATTTTCATTGCAATGGCATGGATCATTTCGGCACTGCTCTGGCCTCCGTGGATTCTTGCTTGGCCTCACATTGAAGGTCGACGCACGGTACCGCGAAACCAGTGTTACATACCTTTTCTCGAGTCAAACATCTGGGTGACAACCATCACGGCTATCATTGCTTTCTGGTTACCCGTTTCGATCATGTGTTTTCTGTACTGGCGTATCTGGCGTGAAACTGAGAACCGCTATCGTGATTTCACCTCAATGGTGGTGATCTCGCCCAATCAACATCAAACTACAAGCGGTGAATCGCGGGCTCGTTCTGGCAAAACTAAATCAAACAAAAGTTGCACTGGCGAAGGTGGCAAGCCACGTCGTCCAACACATCTGCCCAGTTGTCCCCGAAGTGCAGTGCAACGCAACAAGGTGCGAATGTCAGTGAGTGCGGTGACTCGTAGCTCGGGAGGTGTTACCTTTCCGATTGAGTTGTCCGGCGCGGAACATCCGGCAGCAGCCGCCACTTTGTCGGGCAGTTCCGTGTCAAACCTCACTTGCATGTTGCATCAGCGCTATCCATGTGCCACTTGTCACCAGCCCCAGTCTCGTTCTTCGCCGCGCATTTTCTCCACTCACGACTACACTGATGAAATCCGACTGGAAGAGATTGCGCCACGAGTTGATGAAGCAGGCACAAGCCAAGCACAGGGGATCAATGCTGAGGAAGGCATCACCAGCACAAGCATGCCAGCCACTCCCATTGCTGCACCTCAAAAGTCAATGATCACTCGATTTTTGAATTTATTTGGCAGCAACCCTGGTAGCAAGCGAACCAGTCGCACCAACTCGGATGCGGATCAGTGTCCGGGGTGTGTCTATCAGCGCAAACTTCGTCGGCGTCGTCGATTGCAGCAGAAGCAAGCTCAAGCCAAAGCCGAGAGTGGTGATGCCAATGCTGAGGAAACAGCAAAGCCAAACGAATCACAGTCCGAGAACGTACCATCGATAGTGGAGCCAACGTCGACACCGCGTCAAGAGTCAACCGACGAGACACAGTCCGACGACTCGATCTACACCATCGTGATCAAACTGAAAGAAACCAACGAAGCTGGCGAGCCAAATGCAACCGTTCGCATGGTGTGCAACAACGCCACAACACCAGGTGGTAAGCCAACCAACACCACCAATGGTGCCAAAGTGTGCCCCGAGACCAACGGGGTGGAGCCAAGTGGATCGGTGACACGCCCAGTGCCACCACCCCCACCGCCACCGCAACGTCGTGCCACCTCAACTAGCATGAACGTGGCAGAGGTGTCTGACGAAGACGACGATGATCTGCTGGACAGTGACTTCGATGACGACCTCGACGATGGTGACCTGGACCAAGATGAACTTGACGAGGACGAGTCCGACGATGACTCGATCCAAATCAAGAACTGCTGCTCGCGTCGACGTAGCGGTGGAGCTCGTAATGGCAACGAGGTGGCCCCACCTGCCGTAGAGCAGCAAGCCATGCGAGTTCGAGCTACCATTCAGCCCAAGTCGGAGCGAAAGGCGGCCAAGACACTTTCCGCCATTCTTCTGGCTTTCATCGTTACCTGGACTCCCTACAACGTTCTCGGTAAGTCATCTTATAACACACACACAAGCGCAACTATAAATACAAAAACGCGCGAATTTTAATATCCGATCCGCAAATATTCAATTCAAAATTTTATACCATTAATTTTGATAAAATTGAATTAGAAAAATTGAAAAATTTAAATTGCGCTCCGTTTAGTCTAGACTATTTCTTATCATCTATAAGTATGCATCACAAAGAACAAACAGATAGACAAATGCGGATCTCTAATATAAACTTGAAATTAAATGCTTTAAACTTTTGCAAAGTCAAAATATATCGATATAGAGGTTATATCAAAATATGATTAAAAGTTTAGAACATCCATTACTTTAAATGTATTAAGCATATATATGAAATAATGGTTATGAAGATATGCGCAAAATGCAATTTATTCAAACTTTTCTGAAAAGAAATGCATTTATGTAAGCAATTTTAAAAGTTGATATGCAATATAAAGAATTGACGCGATTCTATGCTCATTTGAAGTAATAATAATATAATAATACGTATCATACGCAAATGTTGGCGTGCACAAATGGCGTTGCTTCAAATTAGATTTCCAAAACAAATTTAGCGTTTATCGCAAAACGGTGAATTGTAATTTGCACTTGAAAGAAAAGTGAAATGAAAAGGTAAGTCGCTTTCGCTTGGGCGATTATCGCTCCATTTGACGCGCGTAAACGTGATTCTAATATCCTTCGGTGCATCTTAGAAATGGAAAGAATGAAGTGATAGTGTGAGTAAGTAGGAGAGAGAGAGAGAGATGACAAACACCAAAAAGTTTAAAATTGGCAAAACAAACAGGTCTCAATTTGCATAATCTGGGAGACACACGCGCGAGTTTGGAAAAACAAAACAATATAAATGGAAAGAAAGCGAGAGAGAGAGAGAGAGAAAGAGAGAGAGAAATTGAGTGAATTTTGTATAAGTTACAAAGAAACCAAAATGGTTTAAAAGGTGGTTTTGTGGTTTGTTTATTTGTTTGTCAACTCAAGTCTAAACATACAGAGGGAGAGAAAGATTTTAAAATGCATAACAATAATAAATAGGGATATAAAATTTAAATAAAAATTATAAAAAATTAAATTATGGCCAAAAGTAATTAAAAAATATTTTTATTTTGAGAAATAGTAATGTAAAAATAAAAAATAAAATAAAAATATTAAAAGAATGGAATAAAAAATGAAATAAAAAAGTTAAAACTTTTATGATATACATATATTTAAATATGATATTCAATGTACAAATTTAAACAATATTGAGCCAATAAGTGTTAAATTTATTACAATTTAAAATACAATTTTTTTCAGTTTTAACATTATTTAATTTAATTATTTTTCTATAAGTGACCAAAGTGACCACACAAAAACAGACCAATAGTTAATTAAAATATAATTTTTTTATTTAAAAATAAATAAAAGTAGTTTAAAGAGAAAGAAAGATAAATGAAAAGATAAAATGTAAAAAGTTTTTTTTGTGAAAATGATTAAAAAAAGACCCAAAAGATGTTTGTTTGTATGCGAGTTTGGCCTGGCCACACCACTCAGTTGTTCCAACATAAACTCAAAGGCAACTCACATTCACATTCTCAGACGACTCGTTTTCACTCTTATTTGTCTAGTTATGCAAATATTTTTCTTATATCCAGATGTCTTCTTTTCTTCCCTATTTCCAGCCTCTGCGCGCTATTCAAATCAAATCTTGTTTGGCGCCTTTGGCATCTTTTTTCTCTCCCCTTTATTCTCACTTACTCTTTGTTGTCACATTTTTATATTGTTTAGAATATATACACTGACAAAAGGGGAGTCAAAAATCTTACAAATCGGATAAAATGAGAACTCAATTCAAAATTCACTCACCGTACTCACTTATTGATTGAATTAGCTAGGAAAATTAGATCAATCGACCACGCAACACATTGAGCCATTCTAACTAACCGTCTCTAATTCACTCACTTATTTTCTCTTAACTCTCTCTCTCTCTTTCTCTCTTTCTCCTACTTCTCTAATTCTTTATTTCACAATCATTCTCACGCACTTCTACACACTCAATTTAATACCGCATAAATTGTTAATTAAATTTCTATTTTCCCAAATGCAAATTGAAGTCGATAGACTTTTATTCAAAGTTTATAGTATTATAAAAGTGAGAAAGAGAAAAAAAATTTAAAATATTGTACATAAAGAATTTTGATTTAAAATTTAAGTTTTTGTACTGTGAGAGTTACGCTACTTCTACTTTCCTTAACCGATTCGAATCTATTGTTGTGATTCGAATTCGTTACCAATTCAAATCTATCACTGTTGTGATTCGAATCTTTAACCGATTCAAATCTTACTTTATGTGTTATGATTCGAATTTTATTCCGATTCGGTATGAATTTTTTGCATAAATCTTCAAATTCTCCGTCAATTTGATTTGGAATTTGAACTTTTCGAATTCTAGCTCAATTTAATTTGAATTTTTTTGCATAACCCTTCAAATTAACTCGAGTTTGACCATGGCGACTTTTTCACCGTTTTCCAGAGGCAGATGGCTTTTTAGAGCTCTTGTAAAAAATTATTTTTAATACATATAATGAAATGATATAAAATCGAGTGAACACTATTAACGCGTCACTTGGTGTCTATCAAATATATGAAAGCATCGTTCTTTTTCACTCATTCACTCACTCACTATTTATATACCATAACTACTATGGTGAAAGGTGGAAAATCTGATTATGATTAGATTACCTACAATTGCGAATCTTATTATAAGTCGTAGTGTACAAGAGTGTGAGTGGTGTTCCATTTCATAAATGTATATATAAACTCATCGAATCATGAGATTCATTATTAATAATTTATATATATATTTCCCCACACGCAGACACATTTATTAATTAAAAAAGATTAAATAGTTATATACGAGATAATGGGTTTTTTGGCAGGGGAGAAAGGGATCTAATAGAAATTCATCTAACTTCATACTCTAGTTTGGTTTAAAAAGTTTAACAAAATTTTTTTTATAAATAAGGAAGTATAAAGTTTAAGTGAGAGTAAAATAGAAAGAGGATAGAAGAAAGAAAGTAGACAAGTTGCAATTTAAAAGCTTTAGGAAAAACTGCAATGACCATTTTCTAAATTTTATTTTGGTCCCAAATGTGTTCTGTTCTTTACCCCCCACTCTCAATTTGTCTAGGTCGTTCACCGGTGTAGATAATTTAAGTGCACACTTTTTACAGTTGTTGATGTTGTCCTTCTTCTTGTCGTTGTTGTTGTTGTTGCTTTTTAGTTGCTTTTAAAATGAATGGAAAAAAAATTCTACGATTATCAGAAAGGGGATTGGTGTAAAATTTTTCTTGTAAGTGTAGAAGTTCTATGTGGTTTTCAATATAGAAGATTGAAATAGCTTCAAGTGGAAGCTGGAAGCTTAATTTATCTTATGCCTTGTTTGGCTCGTGATCAGCGTTGAGACGAGATCTGAGAGAGAGAGAGAGAGAGAGAGAACAAAGTTAGAAAATATATAAATATCATTTCCAAATTCAACTAAAACTCTACGTCTTGACTATAGTCCGATTGGATTTGGGCAAAAGAAAAACCTTTTTTTGGGCTTCAAAAAAGCCTTGTTGGTTGGGGTTTTTCTTACGTTGGCCATTTGGTACCATTACTAGAAATAGAGAGAGAGAGAGAGCGAGAGAGAGAGAGAGAGAGAGAGAGAAAGAGTGAGAGTAAGAATAAAATAAAGACACAAAACCTCACAAAACCCCTCTTAAATTCGTGCTCACTTGCGTGCTGCGTGATTGCTTTTATAAACACATACCCACACACACAAACAAAACCGAAAAGTAGAATGTGTATGTGTGTGTGTTTGTGCACTAAAATAAAGTGAGATGAGATGTAGAGAAAAATTAAATTATCAAAACAACAAAAAAAGATAGACATTACTGAATGGATAAAGAGGGGGGAAAAGTGAGAGAGTGAGTGAGTAAAGAAAATGCTATGTTTGAGTGTAAATGTGAAAAAATAAAAGATGTGTGTTAATGTAAAAAAATAAATTTGATTTTAAAATATTTATATAATAATTTTGATGAAACAAGAATAGATAAAATGGAAAATTGATTTAACTTATATAAAGATAAACAAAATAGTGAAATTTCAGTTTTTTCTGTTTATCAATAAACTAATAAATTCTGAGGATAGTTTGAAAATAAAAAATTTATGGTTGGGAATCAAAAATCATTTTTAAAAATTCAACTTTTATATCAATATATTTATTAGAAAACTAACAAATTTAACAAAAAATAGATTTGAATTGGTTAAAAATTCAAATCACAGCAGCAAAAGTTAGATTTGAACCAGTTAAGCACAGTGGAAGTAACTAAATTTTTACTGTGCAAAATGACCAAGTGGCAAAACATGAAATTGTCTAACCATAGAATAGGGCATAGAAAACCACCAAATTTTGTATTTTCCATTAATATGACAGGAGAGAGATTTGCATATATTAAATAAAATTTTTAATCGTTCATTTTAAATAAAAGAGTTCGAATAAGAGAGAACTTAATTTATTTAATAGTTTTTAATTCTCTATCTTTCACTTGCATAAATTGAGCCAATCTGACCACACTCTCACCGTAACTCACTCACTGACATTCGGATTTGAATGATCCAATCCGGGAGAGGGTGTGAGTCTCAATGCACCAAAGCGCAATGGCCCGATGAGTTTAGCCGAGCACACGGTGGCTAGATTGGCCACGTGGGAGACGCGTCTTTCTCTCCCATCTCACTCACTCACTCTTTCGCTTTTCACTCTTTTTCTCTTTTTCTATCACTGGCATCTCTCCCAAGGCGTGATGGGCCCGCTGCGTCAAGTTACGACAAGCGCGACCGATGAATTCGATTAGAGCGGCTGGCGCGTCCCAATCGGATTGAGATGGAGACACGCGTGCCCAACTAGGCTATCGCGTCTCATAGTACCCTGCCACCCACTTCTACCTTCTCTCTCTCTCTCTCTCTCTCTCTCTCTCTCTCTCGATCTGCTTGACTGGCATTGCACACTTGCACATTCGCCTAATTAAATTCTCTAAACCAGATGCTTTTAGCGATTTGAACCTACTTTGGGTATAAAATTAAATTTTAATTAATTGAGTACACAAATGTGGTCTGGGTGTGTAAGAAGTGAGTAATGAGAAAAGAAAGGTTTTTCCGTTGACAGCATCGTTAACCTTCCCTTTAATTTTTCGTTGACTTATTGCAACTGTCTTACGGAGTTTTTGTTTCGCCACAAATAGATCTAGATCTACCACCAAAAAAATCTACTCATCATTTGGTTTGCCCAGGAGAGAAATGGAAAATTATTTGAACGAGTCATAAAAATTCAAAAACCATGTAATACTTGGAAGTGAATGTAAAATGAGAAAAGGATGCTTAGGTCTCAAGACTGAGCGCCAGGGTGCTCAATGGAGGAACATTAATAAATCAATGTGATGTGTATTCTCTGCGTCACAGATCTAGAGATCTCTCTCTTCCCAGAGACTCACCGAGCGGGGACTCACAAGTGGATCGCGTCAATTGTTCCACCATTCAGTGTGGTGGGATTCTACTTGCCGCGCAAACACGCGGGAGAGCACTCAGTGGGATTCTTAGCATTCTTCGGGGTGAAAAAGAAACCCAAAATTACCTCCTCGAGGTCCAAGCCAACTTTTTTTTGTGAGCTATCAATTATGGAGTTCAACGGCGGCGGCTTTGGCTGTGGCGGCATCTTCTTAACCATGTGAATGAGCCATTGACCTAGTGCGGTGAATGAGATAGAAAGTGAGTGGGTGAATGAGTGAAAGAGAAAGAGAGACTAGTGAATGGGACTTAGTGCCACTGAGTGAGTCGCTAGGGCCACTCGTCGCAGCCGTCCATTGCACTCGACAAGTGAGCCATTTCAATCAGAATTGATTTTAAAATTGATTTTGTCCATTACCCACCATTGGGGTGTGGGGTCGAATTGCAAGGTGTAAGGGGAACACTGGCACCAAATAGTAAACTGGTTTCGAGTGAAATGGATCAGAAAGTCTTGTTTGAGAGGGAGAGAGAGAGACTGAGATTGACTCGTGGCCAAGTGAACTGTCTCACCCACTCTCATCAACTTGCACTACAGTAGTCATGCTGATTGCTCTTCATCAGATGATTTTACTCTATTCCCGGTATCACTGTGTTTGTCAAGCAAATTCCCCTTCAGACCAGATGTTTAGAGAGAGAGAGAGAGAGAGAGAGAGAGAGAAAGAGAGAAAGAGAGAGAGGGAAGAACAACACTTCTACACGCATTGCTAGGGATTAAGTGGCCTAGCTACTTAAGCTGTGATGACCCATCACTGGCAATGGTGATGACTGTGAAACGGTCAGCTTGCGCTTGTTCTAGCTTAAGCTCAACGTGCTGCAAATTAAAACCCCAAATGACGAACAAGGCGACACGAGGTGAAGACAATTAGATGAGACAGTTTGAGCAGATGTACAAGTAGTCTAGAGATTAGGATGACTGGTTTGTGTGCCAGACATGGTTGGCAAGCGAAGAGAACGCCCAAGGGCCAGAGGAAGAGCGTGTACCAAGCGTGTTGCTTGATTAGCGACACTGCTCGCGGTGTGTTGAATAATACATTGCCTTGGTGCCTAGTGCTGCATCTTCTCTCTTTCCAACCTTTCCTCAAAACCACCGATACTTAACTCTTGCACACTATCTTCTTCTCTCTCCTGACGACAAAGTCTAAATCGCCTGAGCCCGTCATTAATGTTTTAAATTATGACACATGTGCCTTGTGCGATGTGTGCACATTATGTTGCATCCATTACTGCCAGCTGTCAGGTTGAGCTAACTTGAGAGAACCACGATCAAATTTGGGTTGCTTCTCTCTCTCCTTGCCAATTCCTTCAATCTCTTCATTGTTCATGCAACACTTGCACAAATTATATTGCAAAATAATCGTTTAGCAAGTTTCTCAAGTCAAAATTAGTAGTATCACTTGCATTAAAGACATGTGTGTTGGGGAGGGGAGAAACAAAGAGTTTTGAATGTGTCGGATGCCGGTTTGTTTGACAACCGGGGACCAGCGGAAAAAAGGGGTGGCAAATCTGGTTCGATTCGACAGAGACACTGTCATGGCCAATACTGTGCGAAGAAAGAACCAGAGCAACGTCATTTGTAGCAATCAGCAGTTTTGGGTTGTCGAATTAACAAAGATGAGAAAAGGAGAGAAAAAATAAATGAAACAAAATCAACAATAAAAAGATAGGACAATGGTAAAGAGAGAAAAATAAAGTGTAGACTGCAGTGGTTAGTGAAATAGAGAGAGATAGAGGGAAGGAAGGAGTAGGAAAAGAGAGAAAGAGAGGAAGGGAGAGAGAGGGAGAGAGAAAAGGAGGGAGAAAGGGAGAGAAAGAGGGAGAGATAGTTAGGGAAAGAGAGAGAGGAGAGAGAGAAAAGAGAGAGAGAGAGAAAAAAAAGAAAGAGAGAGAGAGAGAAAAAAAGAAAGAGAGAGAGAGAGAGAGAGAGATGGACCCAACTGGACAGTGCGTGCCCGTATCGGCAAAGCCTAGCTCATCCGGTCTAGTTGAAACTCAGCCGGTGCACGGATGTTTGACACAAACTTAGAGCTAAAACCGACGAGACACGCGTCTTCTTTGAACCCAATAGTCCTAATTCATTGTTGTCCCCCTCTCGTTTTTACCAGTCACTCACTCTCTCTCTCTCTCTTTCTCTCTCTCCCTCTCTTACTTACTCTCTCCCACTCTTCGATAGTAATCGATTATCGGCTTGTGAACAGAAGAACCACTAAAGCAGCGAGGCTTATCATTTTGTCCACTAACGAATCGCTTTCTCTACTACTTTTGCTTTGACACACACACACACAAACAGTACAATCCAGACTACTAATGTCAACCATTTGAATCAATCGAATGAGAAAAAATCAACCAAACAATGCTCAACGCAACTCAGAAGAAAAGGGGAAAAACTCTTTCTTACATCGTATATCGATTGGTATAATATGGTCTAATTCTCACGGCTATTAAAATCAGTAATTAGTCTACAGAAATTTGTGTTTACCTTGCATTATTTGCTCGAGACATTTCAATTTTATCCCATCTTTTTTATGGTTGAGCAATTTATTTAAAATCTATTTTTAAACTCAAATTTGGTCTTTCATTGATTATTAATCAATGAAAGATCTGTTTAGTCAGCTATTATTTGTTTGGCATTAAATTCAAAATATATACTAATATACGAATCAAACTTCCGGTACGTTTGATGAGATACTCGCCGGCAAAAAAATTTCCATAAATTTTCCACTTAAAAAATTAAAAACAATTTTTTGAAGTCTTATTCCAATTTTTTAAAGTTTTTTGTTTAATGGAAAATTTTCAAACAACAAAAGAATTGTAGAAGCTTGAATTTTTTTCAAGCAACAACAACAACAACATCAAAACGCTAAAGCAAAAGAGAACATATAAGGTAGAGAAGAGAAAAAAGTGGGCTGTGTCGAAATCAAAACGTAAGTACGCTTTTGATTTGTCTAAACGCGAGTTTTGGTTTTGTCAAGCGCGAGATTAAGTTATTTGTGGCTCATGGTCCCTTTCTTTGGATTCACAATGGCAAATTGAGAGAGAAAATACAAGTGTCAACGATAGGGAGGATGGGATAGGGAGTGAGTGAGAGAGAGAAATAGAGAGAGAGAGAGAGAGAGAAAGAGATAGTAAAGGATCAACAAAAAGACAACCGAAAACAAAACAAAACTTGAAAGCAAATATTGACCGAGCCATCAGAGAGAGGATTGCATCAAAAGAGAGAGAAAAAGAGAGAGAGAGAGAAAGCGAGAGAGAGAAAGGAAGAGAGAGAGAGAGAGAGAGAGAAAGAGGGAGAAAGAAAGAGAGAGAAAAAAAGAAAGAGAGAGAGAGAGGCACAAGGGTCGAATGGAGCGTGTGGTCCAAGCACACTATCCAAACAGTGACCAGGCTTGCTTGTCAACAATGTGACCCTGGCGCGTGTCGGTCTTAAGTTGCCCTCTCTCTCTTTTCTCTCTCTCTTTCTCTCTCTCTCTCTCTTTCTCTCTCTCTCTCTCTTTCTCTTGTTTTTATCCACTCACTTGGTTACCAATGTTGCTCATACACTTTCAAAAGTGGATAGAGACTCACTCGTGGACCACTCAATATGAGCAGTATCTCTCTCTCTCTCTCTCTCTTTCATCAAAACACAACTTGAGTACTTTACTTTGATTTATTTTTTGAAAATTTTAAGAATAACAAAACTAATTATAATTATAAGGCCGGAGCTAAAGCTCTGTTTGTATTTTGTAAAAAAAGGCGGCAGAGTCCTCGAGGTCAAATTCGAGTTAATTCGAAGGATTATGTAAAAAAATTCAAATTAAATTGAGCGAGAATTGGAATAGTTCAAATTCCGAATTAAATTGACCGAAAATTCAATGATTTATACACAAAATTCTAGCCAATACGGAATAAAATTTGAATTATAACACAGAAAGTTAGATTTGAATCAGTTAAGGATTCAAATCACAACAGTGAAAATTAGATTCGAATTGGTAAAAAAATTCGAATCGCAACCACAAAAGTTGAATTCAAATCGGTTAAGTACAGTGGAAGTAGGGTAACTTTTACAGTACATCCAAAAATTGTAGATAACAAAAAATGCCAGAACAATGAACATAGATCATAGAAACTCACAACTATATTTTTCATTAATATATAGGAGAAGATAATCTTCTGTTGATTTGATGCAGCTATGATGCTAAGATAAAATTAAATATTTCAAAATTTGGTTTATTATAAATATATAATTTAATCTTCAAAATCAAGTGAAGAGTCCTTAGAAGTTTAAAATATTTAATAATAATATTAATATTGTAATTACTTAATAAATCTTTTCTTCTTCTTCTTCTTCTGAATCTGTCATTATTTAAAATTTTCATTTTTTGCTTATTTGGGTTTACGATGTTGTTCAAAAGTGGATAACCTCACTCAATGGGCAATCTTTTTTCAAGAGACACTCTATCCGGTGAGTGGGCGTTAAGAAGAAAAATTCTTAAACAAAGAATGAGAGTGAAAAAAAGAGGAGAAGTATGCAAAGAAAATTGCCAATTAACGACAATGAGTAGGGCTTTTTAATTAAAAACTTGATTTGAGTGAGAGAGAAGTAGTGTGAGAGTGATGGAGAAAAAGAGAGAAAGAGTAAGAGAGAGAGAGTGAAAGAAAGTGAGAGAGTGAGTTAAAGAAAATAAGAGAGTGAAAGAGAATAAGAGAGTGAATGAGAGAGAGAAAAAAGAAAAAGAAAGAGAATGAGAGAAAGAGAGAGAAAGAGATAGTGAAAGAAAGAAAGTGAGAGATAAAGAGCGAGAAAAAGAGTGAGAAAGAGAAAAAGAATAAGATAGAGAAAGAAAGGGAGAGAGAGAGTGAGAAAAAAAGAGAGAAGAAATAAAATGAAGAGAAAGAGAGAGTGAGAGTGAGAGTGAGAGGGTGAGTTTACTATGTGATTCACTAGAGCGATCACTTGTGTTGATAGAGGCAATTTAGAGTGGCTCCAAAGAAGAAGTGGAATGAAAGGATAAACACTCGAAATGCTTGAATCTTGATGGCAGGTTGACGAACCGAGAATGAGTTAATCGTAATTCTGTAAATGAGGGAGAGAGAGTGAGAGAGAAAGGGAAAGAGAGTAAGAGAGGGTGTGAGAGAAAAAATGAGAGAAATTTTAAATTGCATTCCACACACACCATTCGACGCAAACCACAAAGAGTTAACGTGTGTGTCAAAATGATAAATGTTAAACACTGTGATGTATATTGTTTTTTATATATTGTATTTTTTATATTTTGGGTTTGGAAAAAAATTGATGAATCCATTAGTGTGCAACGATGTGCGGACTTTTTTGGGGGGTGGAGGTATCGAGTATCATTAAATCTATTATTTCACCGGTTCAAAGTAAAATTACATTTCTTTCTCCTCTAAATGTGTCGGGTCCAAATAAGTTACTTCAATTATCAGCGATATCAAACGGATGTTTTTAAGTTTAATTAAAACTATAACTAACACACGATATTATTTTTGCAAAATTCGCTCTCCATTTGTTCCCATAGTAATAATATAATTGAATAGACCCTAAGAAACAATAACTGACTATCGAAAAATTTCTGTGATTTCTACTTTTAGAGATATGGAGCATCTGATAAACCTGATTTTTGCCCGATTTCTCGTCACTTAGTTATCGGATTATTATATATAAATCTACATTCAAAAATTATTTTAAACCCTACAATATGCTATACAAATTGGTGATTACAAACTGATCTTATCAGATTAACATCAAATTAAGTGGTTATTTGACATTACTTTTTAATTTAAAATTAAATATTATTTTTAATAAGGGGACATATACATATATTGATATCAAAAATAGGGGGGTGTAGGGGTACAAAGAAAATTATGGTTTGCTCTCATTAGGGGGAAGGGGGTTTCCAATAAATATCGAGAGTACATTTTTAACAATTAAAAAAAGTTTATGACAGCTAACAAACAGAAACTCAATGGGTAAGAGTGCTATTAAAAAGTAGAAATTTGTTTCTAAAGTTCTAAGACTCAATTTTCATAT
>DVQH01000343.1:0-28015 GCA_018231625.1 Papilio phestus
TTGGTTTTTCAAATTTATTTAAAAATATTTTTGTTCTCTAATATATTTGAAAAAAAATTCAAATATATTTAGACGCCGGTCTGTCAGTGTAAACTCTAAGATATTTGTAAAAGTTTTTGGTTTAAAACTTCATTCTAAAAATTATATATTAAAAATTATTACAAAAAGAAAGTACACATTCAAAATGTCACATGTGCAATACTTGTGAGCTATTTTGCGAATTATCGGAATAACCAACAGTCAGCATGGTGTCAAAATTCACGAATTATTGAAAATTTCATTGCTTAAACTACTGTTTATTATGATGAACCAATTACCAATTAAAGGAATTATTGGCACTTTAGTATAGAAATATGTAAGCAAGTGTTCAAATATCAACGCGAATTACAGTGATTTTACTGTATAATTTAATAACAAATTAACAAATCATATTGCTTGATTGAGAATTCTGTTAATAAAAAAACTTTGTGCATACTTTGATTTTGTATATTGGAATTTATAATTTGGAAACCACCACCTCTATATAGTGAGCATTTTTACCTACCAAAAAAGAAAAGTTGCAAAAATTCAAACTCTCCACTATTCTTTCAAATGATTACGTGATTAAAGCATGCTCTCTAACTTCAGTTATCGATCTGTGCCATTTTGTTTTACTTTGAGTTATTTCTATTAGAAATTTAAAATTTTTTAAATAAAACATCACTTCTTTGTAATGCTAAAGTGGTTTCATAGGGATCTAAACTCATTTGGTTTTTAATTTTAATTAACTCAATTTTTAACATTTTTTTAAATATTTCCCACCATTCGGATAACTTTTGAGGGGATTTAGTATTTATTAGCCAAATATTTGAAGTGCATCAATAAATATTTCTTAATCTGTTTGTTATGTCTGATACACACAAAACACCCAACAATTTCTTAAGATAGTCTAGTAGTCTACTAAGATATAAACATAAGTTAGGTATAGTATTAAGTATCAATATTGTCAATATGAGATGCGTTTTGCTAACACATGTGACTCAGGTCACGAAGCCAACATTTGTATTGAGATAAGACAAGAGAGGCAATGAAATCAAATTGCATTTAGACAAATCAAAGCCTCAAATGTAAACCAATCGACGTGACCATTCTCATGAAAGTTCACTTGAAACATGAAGATTTGTTGTTTAACCCTTTCGATCCCAAAGATTATCAGTAAAAGATAAGCTTTATATTGCTAATTCAATGAGCGGGACACATACGTCCCAATAGCGCTTTCGGGAGCGAAAGGGTTAATTAGAACATATAGTGCTAAATAAATAGATAGCTATCTAGCTATATAGCTAGCTATAAACTAACTATAGTTGAAAACAACTGTTAGTTTATTTAACTCATGTATATGTATATTATATTACAAATTGTATAAAATACAAAAAGTCAGTAAATGAATAAATAAAGTAAAAATTGTGTTATAAAATATGAGTATTTAACAAAATATAAGGCACACAATAAAAATGACAATTTAAAAATAAAAAAAATAAGGTCGCAAGCACTTAGATGATTCTTTACAAGAATATGAAAAAGTATGGATGGCGGCAATGGTCAGACATAATCGATTCGTGTATCTAAGCAGCAAATTCGCCGTAGCACCTTAGTCCACGAACTGACCGTCTTCTCTGACCATATCCAGAATCCAGAGGTGATACCGGGCATCAAACAAAAGAGGTATTTGAGAAGATAAGTGCCCATGTTGGGCTTAATCGGGTGCACCCCATTCACTTCGCCTAGCGATGGACAGGGGATGCTATAATCTGGCTTATGGCATACATCATTGAGCCATGACATGAGAAATGCATCAATGTTTTGGTGCTCATAGAGATAGCACCCAAGCAAAACCACTGAGGGTCCGAGATAGAAGAATGAAAACAAGCCAATTTTGAACATAAATTTGTCAAACTTTTCCGTCTTATTTTTGCCAGCAATCTTCATCTGGGTTCGAATCTTCCAGAGCGAAACGAATCCCGAAACGAGAAAGAAGAAACCAATGAGAAGAAGAGTGCTGATGGGAATAATCACAAAGGTGACAAGATAGGTGGGATTCCAGAGGCCAACGAAGCAGACACCTGTCAAGACGTCACCCTCCACTTTGTTAGTGGCTAGCACTGTGATTGTCATGATCGCTGGTACCGCCCAGGAGAAGATGTGAAAGTAATGAGCTTTTGCCTCAATCGCTTCTTGTCCCCACTTGAGACAGGCTGAGAGAAACCAAGAAACAGTGAGCACAACCCACCAGATCGCGTTTGAAATGGTGAAAAAGTAAAGCGTCATAAAAAGCAAAGTGCACTTCTCTTTCTTGTTTCCTTGAGTAATGGTCCGTATCATTTGAACATTGGCAGGTCCATTTGGTTGTTGGAACGGATCGTTACAGGCTACTGAATCGCCAAGAAAAAATCCACAAATGTAGACTAGACCGATGAAGAAGTAACAGACACTGAGAAAAATAATAGGTCGTTCCGGGTACTTGAAACGTCGAGGCTCGAGGAAAAAGGTGAGAATACAAAACGAGGTGGAAATGACACAAAATATAGCCCACATGCCGGTCCAAATGCGAATGGTGAAACTCTCCTGAGTGTTGAATAGCAAACCGTCACAAGGCATTCCACAGTCCTTGTGTTCCTTGCCTTGTATGCGAAATACATAATCCATTCCAGTTGGCACTTGAAAGTTGAGCGGACATTTAAATGTCAAATCGTGCGAAATGTTGGTTCGTGGTGGTTCGATAGGCATCGGAATCGAGGGTGGAATATCTATTGGCTCGTTGTTGTTACCGAAACAAAGAACATCTTTACTTGGGACAGGAAACCTGTTACAGTCTAAATTTTCTGGCCACGGAAATCCAAATTTGTTCATCAGGTTTTCGCATCCATTGCGTGCAGAGAGACACAGTGAACGACATGGTTGCAGTGGTTGATCAAAAACAGTGCAAAGAGGCACATAAACTGAACACAGAAAGATTTGCATGTGTCGACTGCATTGAACTTTGACCAATGGGAGGTATTGATGCACTTCGTAGCCAGCCATCTCTTGCTTGGTATGACCCAAGATGTTGGGCATCATGGTATAATTGTATTTGATGTCCTCACCGATGCACATTTGAATGGCGATGGGTTCGCATCGACCATGATCAGGTACTATCAGTTGGTCATCTACTATCAGTTGATCACTTTCATCTGGTGGCGTCTCAAGAGCAGCGCTCCAGTTGAACGATGTCAGCAGCAACAGCAATGACATAAGAAGCCATTGCAAGTCGATTGCTGACCCTCGTCTGTCCATTGTGGCAGCGAAGCTAGCCTAGAAAAACCAAAGAATACATTAAAGTACACTATTAGAATGATGAATCAATTTAATTTACAAATAAACATAGTAAATAGAAGGAAGCAAATGCGTCACTGGTCCCTTTGCGTGGAGAAGGGTCAACTCAAAGAAAGAAGAGAAGCCAGGCAGTGTAGTGGCGGTAGATTGTTTGGAGCAGCAGGCAGACCGGCTTGCCCAGTCTTTGTGCAAAAGCGCAACAGTTGGAGTGGTGCTGCTCGATCGGCTCGAGTAGGTGCCATGCAAACCATGGTTGGCAATTGGTTGCCGCTGTGAGTGCACTCCACAGTCTCCACTGCCATAGATTGCCTGCCAGCTGCAACCTCTCGACCGATAACTATTCTCCTTCTCTGCCCCACAGCCCTCTTCCCTCTTCCCGGCCTCAAGAGGGCGAGCAGTGCTTTCTCGAGAAGTTGCCCTGCTCATCACCGTCATTGTAAACCGGTCAGGGCAGTCGTGTGGTCACCTCCAATCAGTTCAATCACATCCGAGACTTTGTGTCATCAATATTATTGGATTCGGTTAAAACACATCAAACCATTAAACCTTTATATATAAATATAGAAAAGTGAGCAAAAGTCCCTATTTTGAATTCAAATAATTTCTTAAAAGCATAAAGTGGGATTTTTCTTATACACCTTCCTCCTTTCTGCCTGCTTACGCAATAAAAGTCATATTGAGTAACTTTGGATTTATAAATACATATAACATACAACATATTAAATAATATATTCACAAACATTCGAAACGTTTTAAATAGAACCACCAGAACTTGATACACAAAGTACATTTCTATTAATGACAAAACTGTAATTCAAAATATACATTTTATTTTAGTTGTTTTCCAATTAGATTAAGTATAAATGTTGAAATCACATACTAGTTAAGATATCGTTGAAGAAGTTTAACGTCTTTTGGTGGTTCCAAAACCCGATGAAGTGTGAGTGGAAGAACTGGGTTGGCTAGAAGATGCTCGGTGTGGGCTGTGTCGACTGTGGGTGTCAGTGGTGGTATAAGTTTGGTATGGCATATGCGTGTAACCGCTCGAATATCCCTGGTTAGCTCGACTCGATCCAAAGAGGTAGCCAAGAAGAGAACCAGCTGCTAGTCCGCTGCCGAAGCCAAGTCCCCCACCAGTTTGATTTTGTCTGTTACAGTTGCTTCCACTGTCGTGTGAGTCGCCGGAAGGATAGAAGTCGGATCGAAATCCTGGTGGTGGCGGTGGCGGCGCAGAAGGACTCGGGTGGTGTCTTGTATTGTCACTCAAACACATATAGTAGATGAAGCCCATGAGAGCTATGATGATGAAAATAACAACCGGAAACGATGAGTACTCCTCCGTAGCTTGCTTTGCTTTCTTGTAGAAGTTATAATGGTCGTATGATCGGTCGGCAATTTGATCGATAGTGTATTCAAGCCCACAGGATCCATAAAGCACGTAGTCATCGTCGGAATGATCATAACCTAATTTATATTATATATATATTAATTATAAAATTATATGCAAACTTTAAAGCAGTTATAAGTAGGGCTGAGCTCGGATTTTCGGTTCCGATCTCGGTTACAATTTTTAATAAAATTTTTTGTCTTAAAATTTTGATAAATATCAGAACAAGAACCGGCGATTCTGGTCTCGATTACATAACTTGAACCATATAGATTCGATTCCGGTCCAAACTATTGGTTTAATTTTTTTCAAAGGTCTAATTTTTATTACTTTTTTTACCAGACAAAAACCGGCGGTCCCGGTCCTAATTTTTTTTTCAAAAGCCAGACCTTGCTCAGCCCTAATTATAAGCAAACTTTTATTTACCTTCACAGGAGATTTCTATGTTTCCAAACTTGAAGTTAGAAGGCATCTCCGCTTTGCACTCCCACTGAACATTTTGACCATCGTAGCCTCGATTATAACATTGTGCAGTAGAAATTTTGGCCTGACGACAATAACCACCAATACAGTTGAGTTGCTTCACTGGAGGACTCCTTCGAGCCGTTGTCCACTGATTGGCGTATAGAGTTAGAGTTTCAATGTCCTTCAACTTGATTCTGTCCCGTTTGGCATCACCTGACGACACTAATATTATTACAAAAATAAAACAACAGATAAATTTTGTCATTTTGTGGGACGATGTTCAAGATGTTCTAAGACCAATTAGTTGACGTTGATCAGGGAACTAGAATGGGAAGAGAATGGACGATGAATGGGATACAATGATGAAATGGTAAGAAAGTGACTCTTAAATGCGATGCAACTGTCAGGCAGAGCGCCAAGTGTACGTGTGTTAACCTCATAGGCTACTAGAGTCGCATACAATAGGTGGCGTTGGGTGTGATGCAATGCATAATGGTGTTTTCTGGAACACACGTGGATTTTCCCATTGTTTTCTTCCATAGACTGTGGCGTTACCTAGTGGCAAGCGAGCAATCACCTTGTCTTCCACAGTGCTTTGGAAAAATTATGGTTTACCCCAGAAAAACACCTCTGGCAATGCAAGTCGGGTTGTTCGCATTGGCCACACTAGATGGCACCTCTCGTTCGGGAAACTCGCTCGAATCAAGTGAATCGACAACCGGCCACTAAGCAAGTGGCATCTTATCTCTCAATCAATCTGTTCCATTGTTACCAAATTTAGAACCCTGGCGTGCTTGATCAAGTGATCAACTCTTACAAAATAACGTCAAAGCAAAACAGGGCAAATGAAAGTGATGAAGAGTTACTATTTTAAAATAAACATTATTTTAATGTATATATTGTGGAGGTATGTTATAGTACACAGGTTCCATTGAGTAATCTGATTTGGTTGATAATATCTGCGAGTGATGGGTAGAAAGTGGTGGTAAAACCAAGTCAGCAAGTCTGGTTATCGCAATCATTAAAGGATGGGTGTATGTGAAAGTGATCTAAAGATTGATGCGAGCTTCTAGTATGCAAGTGGCAGTAGTGGCTCGGAATGAAATATTAACCGTGCAGTGGTGAAATCAATGAAACAAGCACCAGTGGATGCGTCGAGGGGCGATGCGCCGAGAAGTTCGATTGCCGTGGCGTCACGACCTGCCGGCAAGTTGCTCGAGGCGCCCGGTGAAGGATTCTGCCAAACTGCAGCGTGTTGCCGCGTGGAACATTGGCGATGATCAAACCGGCTCGGCGCGGCCAGTCTAATGGTAGGCAGATAGCCAGACTGACTGTCACCGTAATCGTCATCATCGGCTCCATTCATCGAGATGATTGATCTGAGGCACACACAAGTGTGTGTACTGTGCCCATAGCTTTCCGCTTCCTAGCTTGCAGGTGGAGCCATGATTCTGGCGCGCCCTCCAGTGCCTCTCGCGCGGCATACCACTCACATGCACTCAAGCAAGGTGTGTGATTCTGTGCCCGACTGGCTGTGGCCGAGGCTCGCCACTGCCGCGCCAGTCGTCCGAGCAGCTCGGCCAGTCTGGAGAGCAGTGGCATAAGTTAGTGTTGATCGGCTGGTTATTCTTGATTTGCACGTTGACTTGTGTGCTAGCAACAACCCAACAATATGCTTTGATCTAGACAAGGTTTGCTTGGCACACAACAATTGTGATATCTAACGTCCACTACGAGCCAGGCAGGTGAGTGCGTGGAGCAGCAGTACGATGAGCCCGGAGATCTGAACCGAAACTATTTGACAAGACCTTTGACGCTGCTTCTACCACACCATCTCACCAAGCACGGGGCAGTACCTCAAGACAAGACTGAGTAGCCCAACACTGAGTGCCGCAGTGTCTTCACAGCAATACTTTCCAGCAATCACATGGAAGTAGATCAATTAAAATTTTCTGCTTCCATGTGATTACAGAGAATTGCTTTTGTGAGAATATCCTGAAATTAAATCAATAGAATGGACTCAGGCTTGATCGCAGCAGATTGATCGACGTAAAGCATTGGGTTAGTATTTGAGAAGTATTGTTGTGCGCTCAAGTGGTCGAGTGAAGCATCCGAACGGCGTCGTGGTAGTGTGGTGGATGTCGCCGAGTAGCAGAGGTAGCAACAAGTGCAGCGGGCAAATGAAATGAAGAGCTAAGAGCGGTGACGACTGCACTGACTCGGAGTGGTCGCGAATCGGTGGTCGGCGGTCAAATCGCCGTGCTGCAAGCTCGCTCATGTGGCTCGCCGGGTGCTTGTCGCTCGTCCACCTCGGTGCCGCTTCTGTCAATATCTGTCTCATTGGTAAAAGTGGCTTCTAGCAGTCTACAGTGAAATCAAATGCCGCTACTGCTCGCCCCTTGACAAGTGGCCACTCGGGCTGATGTGTTGCCCCTCTGGCAACGTGTTGCCTTCTCTCCCTCTCTTCTCTTTTCCCGGGCGCATCTTCATCTGATCGTCAACAAAAGTTTATCGAAAAGTCATCATAGCATCACCCTTTGACATCTGTTGTGGTAGCTTTGTTGATGAGTACAGGCATCATCTAGCCCTGCCACCGACAGCATCATTCATTATCACCAGTGCCAATTTGTCAGACTTGTGATTGCAGTGAAACGGAACCGTGATCCCAGTAAATTAGAGTGAGTGTCGTGGTGAGTGCATTAGTGCTTTGTGACCAGCCAGTGACTGGTGTGTGGGTACCGTACCGTGTGCGAGGTGCCTTGGCACCACTCCGTCCGCGCCACTTCACTCGACCCCACCTGGCATCAACAGCTGAACACACCAACTCTGTGATACATACTGCAACATTTCTGATTGTCAATCAACTCTAATGTCAACTTTTTCAAGCAATTGCTCATGATTCAGTGTACTTTACTTCTATCACAAGTCAAGTAACGATTCTGGTCAGTTATCGCGATGTGAAGTTATCAAGTCAACAGTGATCTACATTAAGCAACTACTAGTATGAAGCAGTCCAATGTTGGGTGTGATTGCATCACAATGGAACAGCTTCTAAGATCGAGAACTCGAAAGCGACCCGGCCCCGAGCCGATTCAGTCGGTTGACTCATGGTGTCAATCGACAAGCAGTATACGGTCACGGAAACCGGGGACCGGCATAAGCAGGCCGCTCTCACTGGTTGCCTCTTTTCTTGTGACAACCTTCATCGTTCATATGCTTCTTCTCTCCGCTTTAACTTCAGCAACATCTCCACATTTCGACACATTTGTTCTTCACGGAGACGAAGGTAAACTACACTAAAGATGACGATTCGAATAGGATTCGGGTCTGATTTGATTAAGTCTATCTTAGCTGAGTAAAGTGTGTGCGAGGATAGTGTGCAGTCAGTGTGAATCAGGTTGATGATGGCGTCCGGTAGTGACGCCTTGCACAGATTTCTCCAGTCAACTTTCTATTGCTGCTCGAGCACTGCCTTCCACTGCCAGCTGCAATGTTGGTCGAAAGATCATCGACACTGAGGTGCACTCGCGATCAGTCAGTCAGGACAGCAGCAGCACTGCCAATGTCGGGCCAGTTTCGATTCTGCAGGTCTTCGACCACTGAGTATCTTGAGTACGATCATCGCTATTACCAGCGGTGTTGACGATCCCGCCACTGTCTGGCAAACCGATGATCATCAGTGTAGCTCAGTTACTATTCGACAATCTGACTTGTCAAACAGCTCTAATGCCTACTCGAACAAACTCTAATTACCGATAATCGATCTTGCTCAAGTATCTATTACTATTTGACAATATTTTAAAACTTTGATTAAGTTTTTTAAAAGTTTTTACACGCGTCTTATAAATATTAAAGTTTTGTTAATTCTGTTTTATCAGAACCCAATTAATCCTAATTTATAATCTATAATTACAAACTATTTTGACAATTATTAATTTTGAATCAAACTAGAAATTTACACATTAGTTGTATTGACAGCAAAGTGTGATGCATGTCAATTTGCACAGTAGCGATCACATCAAACTGTGCTTTGCTCGTGAGGTTTCTTCCGGTAACCGAGGCTAGCCACTTTGGCTTCTCCACGAGAACTTGATCTGAAGTAGTCATCTAAACAAAAGCAGTTACCAGCAGGAAACATGGCTTAGAATGATGATATTGTCTAATTGATTGACGATATTTCTTGGTCCCACAGATGGCTCTAATGAGATGTCGAATTGAAAACGGTATGCATATTGATTTGAGAGTTCGCATCTAGTAGTGCAATTACTCTTGCCTGCTGGCCACTGGTGGCGAGTGAGTGGCCTCCTCGGCTCGGTGCCGACCCCCCAACACCCCTAGCCAACACTCGATTGATGATCGATGATGATAGCTGCCGTTCTGTGGCATCCCATTCTCTTTGATTCCTTCACTTTAATAGACATGGCAAGGCTAAATCGTTTCCTTTTTTGGTTTCTCCTCGCAATCTAGTTTGTATCTGTTTACTTTGTGTGCTAATATACCGATGAGGATGATGATGAAGATGATGATCTAAGTTCTCACGTGAATCATTCGAGTCGATAAATCGAACACTCACAATTGAACTAGGTGGCTGAAAGTCGAATACAACTATACAAAACAAGCTCACTCTTTGAATCTAGTGAGCCTTCATTGATGTTTGCGCACCTTTACTTGCATTGTACATGTATTTTGCTTGATTTGTACAGTGAGCAAACGTGAGAAACCTGGCTTTTTGAAGTTGTGCGATTTCCACACTTTAAACTTAAGAAATATTTGGTACAATTGTGCTTATGTGGTACAATTTTACCATCATATCTTTCAACTTTTAAACGATTTGAGAGCATGCTCAGTATTGATTATGATGCTCTAGTTATCTGTACATGAGCTAATTGCATTCATTACACTTAGTCGTCGGGTTTTGTCGTTGTTTGTTATTTACAAATTCTTTTAAAGAACAAAATACAAGCAATTATCTAGAGAAAACCTATACGTTTCATAGCCATAGTAGTGAGCTATGAAACAACAAATAGTGCTATAGTAAAGATGATTTTCTTGAGAACTAACTCAGGTACAAGTGTGTGTATGTGCGCTTCTCCGCGGCACGGTACCTTTACAAAGCGAATAGCTAATTTGTTTTTACTTAAATCTGTGGATGCAACCAGTGCCACAATCACGTCATTGGCAGCTTAGCAAAAGATTGAGACTGGTGTGCGCTCTGTTGCACAGGTTGGTGGTGCGCCACGCATCAAGACATGCTTTTGCCGGTGGCAATGAAGTTTGAACCGACCAAAGCCTTTGAAGCGAACTGGCTCCACCTCGTGCCAGGCACCTCGATGGTCAGCGGCGAAGTGTGGCACCAAACAGAGACGCATCTAACGGTGTGCCCGTCTCTCGGCATGGAGCAGCCTTCACCAGTGCCTACCTGGTCTACCTGCCGCGCCGGTGATTTTGCCATGCAGTACTGTGCGCTTCTCACTCAGAGGGTCACGTATGGCTAGTTTTGCATTGCCATCCCTTTGAAGCATAGTTGGCAGTAATCCTCCCCCTTTTATTCAATCACATTTTTAGGTAGTGTGCGTTTATGCGAGTTTGGGTGGCACCGAGATGAATTTAAAAGTACGTCGTGCTCCAAATATTCACTATTGTCTGCTGGTCCCAATGGTGAAGCATCCTTGTTCTCTAGCTGAACTGATATCGAGCATTGTTACCATCACTCACAACGCTCTATAAGCATCTCAAATTGAATTCAATTTTTCAATTTATGCATAATAGTAATAATCAAAATCACATATTCAAAAATCTTGAAAAATGTCGAAAATTTTTGATTAGTAACGATAAATTAAACGGTGGGAAAACATTTTTTTAATGTTGCCAAAGTGCGTAATGTTTGTTTGGTTATGTCTCTTTAAAGCTTAGAAAAACAGGTTTTGTGATAATTTTTTTAGTATTTTATATATTAATTAGAAATGACATAAAAATGAGCTGGCTAATATAATAACAATTAAAAATTATTTTACTGTTGATGTTGCAGAATTACTACTATCAAACTCGTCACATCTCTCCGCCAATTGTTCTTCAGAGTATTTTCAATGCCAGAACGGCAAGTGCATTCCAAAGAGATGGGTTTGTGGTAAGTGTAATAGGAGTGTGTGTGTGTGTAACGCAGTTTGACTCATGGTCTCGGTTTGCCGTAGATTACCAGAAAGACTGCGAAGGTGGCGAGGACGAGCTCAACTCATGCCCACCACCGCAATGCAGTTCCACTCAGTTCACCTGCGGACAGTACGTCTTCAACCAAACCTATTGCATTCCTCGTCACTGGCACTGTGATAAAGTAGGTTTTCACCACATGGCTCGTCTTTATTGGCTCACAAAGTAGCTTTCTTTCCCAGATTGTTGACTGCCAGGATGGTTCGGATGAAGGCGAGTCGTGCTGTGAGTATCGAGGGTCACCGCCAATGCAGTGGTTCTTCCCAAGGATGGCACTAAACACTTGGCGACCACTAATTGCAATAGAAATGAATCATAACGTTGTGCTCTCTTTTCGATTGTAGCCTACCGGCGGTGCCAGTCGGATGACCACGTTTGTCCCAATAATGGCAGTTCGATTTGCATACCAGCTTCCAAACGATGTGACGGTGAGTGTCTGCTCTATCCCTAACCCGACTCACTAATGAGAGGGTGACACAGTGCACTCTCGTGTCACCCATACTTTGCCAATCTCATGCTAATTGTCTCCTGATTTATGTCTCAGGTTATATCGACTGTCGCGATGAATCGGACGAAGTTGGCTGTGCTCACAGTAAGTTAACTGTCGTTTGAAATTGTTGCTTTTTATTTTTAGCTTACACCACCTTACTGGTTACTCAATAAGACTGTCTATTTTGTTCGATATTTTATAACAATGACTATTTATTTTTATACCCAAGCAGTGTTGAGTAGTATACAGCGGATTTATGCGAAATAGCAACTTCTGCCATAGTTTAAAGTGTTCACTGGATTGTTTGACAGTTTGCACTAGTACAGTGACCACTATTTAGTTAGTAACACAAGTTTTTGGTCTAACTCTTATAAAGAAATTACTGAAAAACTTAGTAATTATGGTAATGGCAATTTGTTGTTTCGCCAAAGCAGTTATATACATTATATATATAAATATATATATTTAAAATTGACATTTGATGAGGGATGAGACAAGAAGGAAGTCAAAGTTAGCGTTAGCAATTCGATTCATGCTCATCCGATCGACCGAGTAAGGGGTATATTTTTAGCATTTAATAGTCTCGAGGCAGTCGAGGATTTGCTAGTTTAATTGGCTTTAGTCTAATGATGATTCTCGGTGATGGTCTGTGAGCGGGGCACGTTAACGGAGCGATGCTGTTTGCCCACAGTGCTGTCCTGTCTTCTGTACCAACCGAGTTGGGTCAGCACAATCCAATCCTCTTCTCATCCGTCCCTCATTTTATTTACTCACCTGTCCTTCTGTTTTTACCACACTACGCACACATCACTAATCTATTTTCTATTTTATTTTTAAAAAATGTTCACATTATTTAATTTTGTTAGTGTGGTCAATACTTGGTCACGGGTTAGTTTAGTGCGCTTTAAACCCGATTAAAAACCTTAACTGTGACAATTTATTTTTCTTGTGACGTTTTCTTGCCAAATAATAGTCAGATAATTTCTTCAGAAACAACAAAGAGTCAATAAAAATGTAGTGGGGGAGGATTATTTTGCAATAAAGTTGGTAATGACGGCAAAACTCTTTGCTGGCATCAACAAGTGCGATATATGCGACAAGGAGATTTTGGCTTTAATCTGTAGAGCTTTTCAAATGGATAACTTTAGTTTGGTGTAATAATCGAATTATATATCAATAAAGTAGAAATCATAGGAAAAGCCAATCTAAAAGAAAGTTTCTAGAAAAACGTTACTTTGATAGTACTTTTACTTCCCGGAACTCTCCTATATTGTAAATACATATGGTTGGCTTTTGCTGTGATTCCAATATATAAAGTAAAAAAGTGATGAAATGCTTGAAGAATAATGTGTGACGGTTCACCTAGATGGAACATCGTGTCAGTTGAACGAGTTCCGGTGTGCCAGTGGCAAGAAGTGCATCGACGAGACGAAGCGATGTGATCACTGGCACGACTGCGGAGAAGGCGACATGTCCGATGAGGAAGGCTGTGATTTTCCCCCGTGTGCTGCTGACCAGTTTCGGTGCACCAACGCCATTTGCATTCCACTCAAGTGGCGATGCGATGGCCATTCGGACTGTACCGATGCGGTAGATGAGGCCAATTGCAGTAAGTGATCGACCCGAGGTGTCTCTCTCCACTCACCACTTTATACCTGTGTATTTCATTCAAGCCATTGTTTCCTGTCCTGATAGCAAGTTTTTATGTCAAGCCGAGAAAAAGTGCATTAACCGAGACAAACTTTGTGATGGTGTCGCCGACTGCAATGATGGCGCTGACGAGAAAGAGGCTTGTTGTATGTGTGCAATTGCTTTTTCAATTAGATAATAATGACTCTATTTAACTAATCATTCTATTTTCAGCGTCCAAAAATTGCAATTCGATGTCATGCGAATACTCATGCAAGGCATCACTTGATGGTGGCGTTTGCTACTGCAAAGATGGTATGACTATCAATCCGAAAGATCAAAAGACTTGTATCGACTTTGACGAGTGCCGCGAGTGGGGATACTGCGACCACTTTTGCACCAACACACCTGGGAGCTACCAGTGCCACTGTGGCGAGGGCTACACTCTCACTGCGTCTCGCTTCTGCAAGGCCCAAAACAGTATGATCTAGCATAACTCCAATTACAGTACTTTAATTGGTTTGTTTTCTTCAGGCTCCGAAATGAAAATCATGTTTACTCACCATAGTTCCATCTACACGGTTGACCCATTGGGCAAGTCACTGGATCTGGTCACCAACACCACTGCAGCCAGTGGTCTTGATTTTCATTATGCCAAAAATATACTTTTCTGGTCAGACGTGGAAACTCGTAAAGTAAGTCTAATCTGCTTCAAATCTTTACCTTATGATTATACTGACGGTTTTGTCATTAGATTTATAGTATCAACTTGGATCCAAACAGACAATCCACAAAGTTTACAAAAGAAATAAGCGTCAACTATGCATGGACTCCTATTTCGATATCCGTTGATTGGGTTTCAAACAAGATTTATATTTGTGACACGCACAATCAAAAAATTGACATAATGGAAATTGATGGCTCACATCATAGCATAGTGCTCAGTCAAAATCTCACTGCTCCACTCGACATAGCCCTCGATCCGAGTCGTGGGCTCATGTTCTTCACCGACAATGACAACATTGATCGTGCTTTGATGGACGGAACGGCTCGCACTACAATCGTCTCCAACTACATCTACAAAGCAACAGGCTTGACTATCGACTACGTCACGCAGCGAGTGTTCTGGTGTGATTCCCAACTTGACCAAATTGTGGTGGTCAACTACGAAGGTCAAGAACGTCATACGATCATTCGCGGCAGCACCAAAGTACCATCACCAGTTCGAATGGCAATCTTTGAGAACTACGCTTACTGGACCGACAGTACCCGACAAGGTGTGCTCCGACTCGACCTTTACAACAAGTCCGACATTGAGGTGATCTATCGTGAACGGAGGTTGCTCAAGGAGCCACGCAGCATTCGCACCGTGCACGCTTTGCGTCAACCATTGGTGTTTAATCCGTGCAGTTCGAACAATGGCGGCTGTGAGCACATGTGCGTGCTGACACGCAACGGTGACAAGAACTCGTTTGCGCTTGGCTACCGCTGCGCTTGTGACATTGGTTACCAGCTCAAAGCCGATCTCAAATCATGTGAGCGTGTTGAGGAATTCCTCATGTACTCGCAACAGAAGTTTGTTCGTGGAATTATTCTTGAGCCCAAGTTGCAAGGTTTTACTGATGCCATTGTCCCCGTGGTTAGCCGATCTGCTCGATTTGTTGGCTTGGATTTTAATGCCAGAAGCAACTATATCTTTTACTCGGATGTTATACTAGATGTGATTTATAAGATCAAAGTTGATGGCACAGGCAAGGAGAACGTGTTAGCCTCTCAGAATGAAGGTGTTGAGGGTTTGGCACACGACTGGATTTCCAACAATCTATACTACATTGATAGTCGCAAAGGCACGCTTAACATCATCAGTATTAACAATTCATCTTACCGGCGAGTGTTGCTTAAAAATTTAAAACGACCTCGGGCTATTGTGGTGCATCCCAATCGAGGTTACATCTTCTATTCGGAGTGGGATCGGCCAGCCAACATCAGTCGGGCTTACTTGGACGGCACCAATGTAATGATTTTTCGAGGAGTGCTCCTCGGCTGGCCCAACGGACTTAGTATTGACTACGAAAATGACCGTCTTTACTGGTGCGATGCCTTGCTTGACCACATCCAACACGCCAATCTCGATGGCACCGATGTGAAGACCATCAATTCTCCCCGAATCAAGCATCCTTTCTCGCTGGTCATTCATGCTGAATGGCTCTACGTCACAGATTGGAGATTGGATGCTATCTTGAGAATGAACAAGGTGAATGGTAGCAATGAGAAGGTTGTGAATACTGTAGAGGAAGGTAGCCGTCTCTATGGCATTCGTGTCTTCAGCAAGAGTGCTCAAAAAATCGATAAAACTCATCCGTGTCTTTTCGAAAACGGTAATTGCCAAAAATTCTGCTTTGGAATTCCTGGAAATGACATGGGCGATAAGTTGCTGCCTCAATGTGGCTGTCCTTATGGAGAAAAGTTGAGCGAAGACAAACGAACTTGCATCTTAGATCCAGTAAAGGAGCCACCTTTACAAGCTTGTCCCAACTCATGGGACTTTACTTGTGACAACCAACGATGCATTCCCAAGTCATGGGTCTGTGACGGTGATAACGACTGTTTAGACGGATCGGACGAGAAACAGAACTGTACCCAGCCCTGCAGTAGCCGAGACTTCAAGTGTGCCAGCGGCCGATGCGTTCCAATGGGATTCAAGTGCGACAAAGACAACGATTGTGGAGACTTTTCGGATGAGATTGGCTGCGCCAACATTACCTGTAGCGCCAATGAATTCACTTGCGACAATGGACGTTGCATTTCGATGTCATGGAAATGCGACAGCGAAAACGATTGTGGTGATGGCAGCGATGAAGGCGAATCGTGTAAAGACAAAACCTGCTCTTATTTTCAATTCACTTGCCCTGGCAGTGGTCACTGCATCCCTCAGAGTTGGGTTTGTGACGGCGACAACGACTGTTTCGATCAGGCTGATGAAAAGAACTGTCCACCAATCGTGTGCACTAAAAATCAGTTTCAATGTGCCGATCAAAAGCAATGCTTGCATGAAAGCTATCATTGCGATGGCATGAACGATTGCCAGGATGGGTCCGACGAGAAAGACTGTCCCACTTTGCCACCAAATCAGTGTGACCCCGACAAACAATTCCGATGTGTTTCTTCGAAGATCTGTATTCCCAAATCGTGGTATTGTGATGGTAACCCCGACTGTGAAGACGGCAGTGATGAAGTAAGAGAATGCGATAAGGTCGAGTGTCCAAACAATCACTTCAAATGTGACAACTCGAAATGCATTTTCAAGTCTTGGATTTGTGATGGGCGAGATGACTGTGGTGACAACTCGGACGAAGATAAACGTCACGCTTGTGGTGCCACGCACTATGAGTGTCCCAGTGAACAGTGGGCGTGTCCTAATGTCACTAATCGCTGCATTCCGGTTGACAAGATATGTGATGGTCGTCACGACTGTCCCAACGGAAGTGATGAGGGACCTGGCTGTGGACTGGTGAGCTGTGCCGAGCAAAAATGCTTGCACAAATGCAAAGAGACTCCTTTGGGTGCGCTTTGCCTTTGTCCTCCAGGCGAGAGATTGAACGACACCCGGACTTGTGTAGACATCAACGAGTGTGAAGAGGTGGGAATCTGCAGTCATACGTGCTTCAATGAGAAAGGTGGCTTCAAGTGTGAGTGTCAGGAAGGCTACCAACTGGAGAACAAGACTCACTGCAAGGCTATTAACCGAAGCATTGCCTACATGGTCATCTCTAACCGACGCTCGATTCTTGTGGCCAACATAACTAACATTTCCCTAGAACGAATTCCAGTTCGTGTGGAGAATGTGGTTGCAACTGCATCTGAAATGTCAACTGGAATCATTTACTGGTACGACATGCATGCTAAAAAGATTTATCGTATGAAGAAAGGCACTAGTGAACCTGAAATTGTTATTGGAAGTGGTCTTGATCTCGTCGAAGGACTGGCAGTTGACTGGATAGCTCAAAACCTATATTGGGTCGACTCACGACTTAAAACAATTGAAGTATCTACAATCAATGGTACAAATCATCTGGTACTGCTTTCAAAGAACATCAGCCAGCCACGAGGAATTTGTCTTGATCCTCGAGAAGGAGCTCGTATTCTCTTCTGGAGTGATTGGGGAGAAAATCCGCGCATTGAACGTATGGGCATGGACGGTTCAGAGCGCAAAGTGATTGTCAACACCAAAATCTACTGGCCCAATGGATTAACCATTGACATTCCGACTAAACGAATCTACTTTGCTGACTCGAAACTTGATTACATTGACTTTTGCAATTATGATGGTTCTGGACGACAACAAGTGCTAGCACACAATCACTATTTGCTGCATCCTCACTCGCTCACCATCTTTGAAGACACCCTCTACTGGACTGATCGGCAGCTAAATCGGGTTCTCTCATGCCATAAATTCCGTGGTTCTAACGAATCGGTAGTATCGCATCTAGTGAGCCAGCCGCTAGGCATTCACATCAATCACCCGCTCTTGCAGCCAGAATCACCAAACCCTTGTGCCAAAGCGCCTTGTTCTCACCTCTGTCTCTTGTCACCAAAGTCTCAAGGCTACACCTGCAAGTGCCCTCCAGGTTATGGACAAGATCGTTCCTCAAGTGGAGGTCGCTGCATTCCAATTGAAACACCATACCTTATGATCATGAAGACTACTCAAATAGTTGACCAAAGTTTGACTCCACAAGAAAAATCCGTGGGATATTTTACTCCAATTATTGGACTTGAAAATGGTTACGATTTTGACTATGACAAACAGGAAAGTTTTATTTACTATATTCAGCTACGTGAAGATGACAAAGAGAACGGTACTCTGTACAAAGCAAGTTTGATAGGTGGAAATCAGACCAAGTTTCTCGCCGATGGCATTGTTGGTGCACCCTATTGCCTCGCCTTCGACTGGCTTGGTCGCAATCTCTACATTGGTAACCGAAAAGCGTCCAACATTTTAGTGGTAAAAGCTGATGGCGACAAGAACTATCGCCGCATCATTCTGAGCAATGACGGTTATGAAAAAGGTGTGGCCAAACCAAAATCTATAGCTCTCGATCCTCTGCAAGGCAAACTCTACTGGCTCGATGAGGGTGGACTTGGTGTGCCACAGAAACTAGCCAAAGCTAACATGGATGGGACTAATGCCCTTGTTTTGCTCAAAGACAAGTTGCATCAAGTGGAAGCGCTTACTTTTGACTTCAACAGCAAGCGCATCTATTTCAGCCAAAGTTACTTAGGAGGAGTAATAGAAAGTGTCGATGAGAATGGTCGTGACCGAAAGCCAATCGTCAGCCATTCCATGGGCATTTCTAAGCCTCAAGGTTTGGCAATTTATAACAATCGTCTTTACTACCTCGACTCGGTGTACGAGAAGATTGAACGCGTCAATCTTCCTGATGGTTCCAATGCTGTGGCTATTGAAGAGAACTCACCAAATTTATCAAATTTGAAAATCTACAGCAAACGATCTGGCATGGAGAATCACCCGTGCCGAGCAAGCAACGGAAATTGCCAACAACTGTGCATCCCTGACGAGAACAACCAGCGCAAGTGTCTCTGCAGCACAGGTTTCCGCACAGATGGACAAACCAACTGCCAGCCTTACAAGTCCTTTGCCGTTGTGTCATTGCTCACTAAAATGCAAGGTTTTAGCTTAGAAGATCACGCTGAGGCCATCCAACCGATTGCTGGTCCTGGACACAACATACTTCACATTGATGTCAATGTGGTAAAGAATCACATCTATTGGGTGGAATATAATTCTGGAGAACGAAATGGCATTTACCGAATAAAACCTGACGGCAGTGAGAAAGCTCATATCATCAGTGATGGAATTGGCAGCAATGGCATTCGAGGAATTGCCGTCGACTGGATTGCAGGCAATCTTTATTTCACCAACGTGTTTCCACATGAAACTTACATTGAAGTCAGTCATCTAGATGGCAAAAATCGAATGGTGCTTGTTAAGACTACTACCGATGCTCCTCGAGAGATTGCAGTGAATCCAATCAAACGATATCTCTACTGGATTGATTATGGCCAATTTCCCAAGATTGAAAGAGCGTTGTTGGACGGAAGTAATCGAACTCCTATTGTAGTAACCGGTATCACTAATCCGCGTGATTTGACCATTGACATTGTCACTCACGACATTTATTGGGTTGATACCCGCGAAGATGTTATTCAAAAAGTGTCTTACTCAGGTAGTCGTCGGCAAGATGTGTGGTGTAAACTTCCCACGCCATACGGCGCCTCGATACTCGGCTCTCAAATCTATTGGGTAGACCGCAATCTCAAAACTATCTTTCGTGGCAGCAAAGATGCTCATTGTGATTCGCGCGCACTGAAAAACCGTGCTTCCAACTCTTCTGTCACGCAGATAAATGCCACACCCGAATCATTCAAATCCAACTTAGACACTTTACGCGACATAGTTATATTTGACGCTCAAAATCAGCCTCCTGGAGAATCTCCGTGTTCCAGGCTTGGTGATCGCAATTCTTGTGACCAACTGTGCTTTGCAATGCCTCCAGGAATCAGTGATGATGAATATAAGTGTGCTTGCTCATCCGGTGTACTAGACTCTGACAAGAAGAAATGTAAGGTCTTAGACGAGTATTTGGTTTTCACTACTCGCAAAGAAATTCGTACTGTCAACCTAGATTCATCAATTTCCAGTCCTCCAATACCACCTCGAACCAATCTCACTAACGTAGTGGGTCTTGATTTTGATTACGCTAACAACAAATTGTATTTCACTCAAATACGTCCTGATGGAAGCATTTCGTGGTATGATCTAAATAAAAGAAGTGATCCTCATCACAGCCTTATCTCACGAGGAGTCAATCCTGAAGGCATAGCATATGACTGGACCAACAAGAAGATCTATTGGACTGATTCGGCCAACCGAAGTATCTACTCGATGAATGAAGATGGAAGTCAAATTGTGATGATTACTCGAGTGGAACGACCCCGTGCTATTGTGGTTGATCCTTGTCAAGGATACATGTACTTTACTGATTGGGGCAGATTTGGAAATACCGGCAAAATCTTTCGCACAACGATGGCTGGAAACCAAAAGAAGACAATCGTTGAAGAAAACCTAACCCAACCCAGTGGATTGTGCATCGACTATGATGAACGAAAACTTTACTGGACCGATGCTTTACGTGAAAAGATTGAGCGAGCCAATCTGAATGGTACTGATCGAGAAGTATTAATTGCAGCAACAATCTATCCGTTTGCAATCACTGTGTTTGACAACTACATCTACTGGACTGACTTGCAGTTAAGAGGCGTCTATCGTGCAGATAAGTATACCGGAGCAGGAATGATTGAAATGGTGAAACGTCTAGAAGAGTCACCGAGAGATATCCACGTGTATTCACCTAAGCGACAACTTTGTAATGTGAATCCGTGTAATATAAACAAGGGTGGTTGTATGCATTCGTGCCATCAAGCGCCAAATGGCACAGTCGAATGCCGCTGCAACACTGGCTTCAAGTTGGCAAACGAAAATCGCATGTGTGTTCATGAGAATGTGACGTGTGATGAGTCCAAGTTTACTTGTGGCAATGGAAAGTGTATTCCACGCCTTTGGGCTTGTGATGGAGACGATGACTGTGGAGACAAATCGGACGAAGAGGCCGTGTTCTGTTCAATGCACACGTGTGGTCCCAATGAGTTCCGGTGCGGTAACGGGCGATGCATCTTTAAAACGTGGAAATGCGACCATGAAAACGACTGCGGGGACAATACTGACGAAGAAGAGTGCCAGTACCCGCCATGTGCCGATGGCGAATTTACCTGTGATAACCATAAGTGCATCCCCAAGGCTCAACTTTGCAATGGAGTCAATGACTGCAAAGACAAGAACACAACCGATGAGAATCACATCAATTGCCCAGCTAACAAAACCTGCCCAGCCAGTCATCTCAAATGCAAGAACACTAACATTTGTGTGGAACAGTATTGGCTTTGTGGTAAGTATACTGTCTACCATTCTCTCACTTATATTCACATAACAAATGATTGTAGATGGGGACAATGATTGTGGTGACAACTCAGACGAAGATTCGATGGCTTGCTCTCAGCGAACTTGTCCTCCAAACAGTTTTCGCTGTCCAAACCACCGGTGCATTCCCGCCACGTGGTATTGCGATGGTGACGATGATTGTGGTGATAAATTCGATGAGCCTGAGGAATATTGCAAAAGTGATAAGCGCACTTGTTTTGGCGATCTATTCACATGTGACAATGGCAATTGCATTCCGCGTATCTACATCTGTGATGGTGACAACGATTGTCTGGACAACTCGGACGAAGATGAGCGACATCAGTGTGATACCCGAAAGTGCGATGACGAAAGGGAGTTCACGTGCGCCGCCAACAAAGCTTGGGGCCGAGCTCAGTGCATTCCCAAACGATGGATCTGTGATGGTGATCCTGACTGTGTGGACGGCGCCGATGAAAATGTTACGCTCCATTCTTGTCCACCTCCTGAACCATGTGATTCGGACCAATTCCGATGCAACAACAACAGATGTATTAGCAAAGAATGGCTTTGTGGTACGTATTCTCTTCTTATTCAGGCTAATCGATTTTGTAATTGGTAATGATTCGCGTTTGTTGTTAGATCACGATAATGACTGTGGCGATGGTTCGGATGAGCACCGAAATTGTACTTTTCGAAATTGCCTTCCCGAAGAATTTGCATGTCGCAACACTAAATGCATTCGCAAAACATATCTTTGCGATGGTGAAGATGATTGTGGAGATGGAAGTGATGAGAATTTAGAACAATGTAAAACCGCTTCTCCAACCTGTCCCAAAGATCAATATAGATGTAAAAATGGTCAATGCATTGCCAACGAGAAAGTGTGCAACAAGAAAATAGACTGCGAGGATGGAAGCGACGAGTCGCCGCATTGCCATGTGGACGAATGTGCCAAGACCGAAGTGAATCAATGCGAGCACAAGTGCGTCGATACACCAATCTCCTACTATTGTGAATGCAATGCCGGCTATAAACTCATGAAGGATGGCAAAGCTTGTGAAGACATCGATGAGTGTTCGGCACTGAAAGGAGTGTGCAGTCAGACTTGTGTCAACACCCCAGGCTCCTATCGTTGCAAGTGCAATGAAGTTTATTATGATAGGGAAATCAACGGACAAATCTGTAAGAGACGCGATGACATTCAGCCATGGCTTATCTTCAGCAATCGTTACTATCTGCGCAATGTCAGCACCGATGGATCTCTCTACAATCTGATCAAGATGGATTTGAAAAATGTGGTTGCTTTAGATTTTGATTACCGAGAAGAGCGTATCTACTATGCTGATGTAGGCAACAAAACGATCAATCGCATTTTTATCAATGGAACAAAAGAGCAGAATTTGATTCGACACGAAGCTCATGGTTTAGAAGGAATCGCTGTAGATTGGGTTGGCCGAAAGCTTTATTGGATGGATAGAACAAGCAAGCACATCGAAGTGGCAGAGCTCAATGGCATTTATCGCAAAACCATCCTTGCACGGGGCATTTCGGATCCGAGAGCTATCGCAGTTCATCCGGGTATTGGTTATTTGTTTTTCACTGACTGGGGACACCATTCATGTATTGGCAAGATGAGCATGGATGGTAAAAATTTCACTAGGATTATTACCTATGAGAACAAACTGGTCTGGCCAAACGCATTGACAATTGACTATTTTAGCGAGAAAGTTTTCTGGGCCGATGCACATCTTGATTACATTGAATATTCCGACTTTGAAGGTCGAGGTCGTCACACAGTGCTTAGTGGAAGTCTTGTGCCACATGTTTTTGCCTTGTCGGTCTTTGATGATTGGCTTTTCTGGACTGACTGGAACACCAAAGGGCTGGTACGAGCTCACAAATTTACTGGGGAGAACTTTCAAGTGTTGCGCAACACTTCTCATCGCCCATATGACATCCAAGTGTACCACCCGTTGCGACAAGTGCCATACGACAATCCGTGTGGTGACAACAATGGTGGATGCTCTCACCTCTGCTTGATTGCTGCTGGTGGTCAATCATACACTTGTGCTTGTCCAAACAACTTTGTCCTCCTTAAAGATAATCGAACGTGCATTGCAAACTGCACTCGTGGTCAGCATCGCTGTGGATCGCCTGATGATCGTTGCATTCCTGTGTTTTGGACTTGCGATGGTGACAAGGACTGTCAGGATGGCTCTGACGAGGTCAACTGTCCACCTTTCCGTTGTAAGCCAGGCATGTTTCAATGCAAAAACAATCAAACTTGCTTGTCTCGAATTCGAATATGCGATGGTATTAACGATTGTGCTGACAAATCGGATGAGAGTTTCTGTGACAGTGATTGCGGCGAGCATAGTTTCAAGTGCCATTCAACTGGTCGTTGTGTGCCTAACTCGTGGCAGTGTGATGGTAACTATTCTTTAATTTAGTATCAATTCAGATAATATCTGGTTGGATTTAGGTGACAATGATTGCTCCGATGGTTCTGATGAAGATCCTGCCGTGTGTCATCACCGAGAATGCGACAAAGACACTCAATTCAAGTGTGGTAATGGAAAATGTATCCCTAAACTATGGTACTGCGACTTTGACGATGATTGTGGAGACAACTCAGATGAACCAGCTCACTTGTGCCGCAACCGCAATTGTAGCACTGGATGGCAGAAATGTCCTTCCAGACACAATTATCGCTGTATCCCAAGTTGGCTGTTCTGTGATGGCAAGGACGATTGTCGAGACAACTCCGACGAAACACATCCTGAAATGTGTCCTAAGTGTCACAACACCGGAGATTTCAAGTGCAAAAATGATCGCTGCATTCCACTCAGGTGGCGTTGTGGTAAGTATTTTGTTTAATCATTGCTGTTTTGTTCCAAAGTTAAATAATGGAATTATATTAGACTTTGAAGACGATTGTGGTGACAATAGTGACGAAGATGCAAGCATGTGCGTCGATTTATACCGAGAATGCTCGGAAAGTGAATTCCAATGCAGCAACAAGAAGTGTATCCCATCAAGATGGCGCTGTGACCACGACGAAGATTGCGAGGATGGTTCAGATGAGACTAGCTGTTTAGATTACAAGTGCAAACCAGACCAGTTCAAGTGCAAAAGTGGTCACTGCATTTCCTCAAAGTTGGTTTGCGATGGCAACAAAGACTGCAAGGACGTCTCCGACGAACTGAACTGTCCACCACGCTATCCAAATGGACGATACTGTCAGGATAGTTTATTCGAGTGCAATAATACTGTCTGCCTGCGGAACGATTTCCTCTGCGATGGGGACGATGACTGTGGTGATGGCACTGATGAGCAAGAGACCATGTGTCAGAACTTTGAGTGCGACTTGACGCGCAAATTCCAATGCAAAAACAAACGATGCATTCCTCTGTGGCAAATCTGCAACGGCTATGACGAGTGCGGTGATGGCAGTGACGAGAATAACCACACACTTTGTCGCAAGTGGCCAATGCCGTGCATGTCGACCCAATTCAAGTGTGCCAACGACAAGTGCATCGAACTGGGCAAGGTGTGTGATCATAACGACGACTGTGGTGACATGTCCGACGAACGTGGCTGTCACAATGGAAAGTGCAATCGCGAGACCAAAGGCGGCTGCCAATACAACTGCTCTTTGATCGGCGATGACTCCTACATTTGCATTTGTCCCAGGTATGCATTTTGTGGTCCTACTTTCATTTGAATCGATCATATAATTGTTTTTTATATTAAAACAGGGGATACAAAGTCACTGAAAATGACACTAAGTTGTGTGAAGACATTAACGAATGTCAAACCTTTGGGCACAACTGTTCACAGAATTGTATCAATCTTGAAGGAACTTACGCTTGCAGCTGCAAATCGGGCTTTGACTTGCAAGATGATCATTGCGTAGCTCAAGGATTAGTTCAGCCATTTATTCTTTATTCAGATGGGCCAGAAATTCGAACAGTTGAGTCGAATCAACAGTTGCAATCTTCGATTGTGAGCGGTGAAACGCGAATTCAAGCTCTCGATTTCGATCCAATCAAGAAGATTGTTTACTGGGCTGACTCTTACGATTTTTCAATAAAACGAGCTATATTGCCTAATTTGAACGATCCAAGCCATGGTATGGCCTTTTCTCAAGACATGAAACTTAAAGGAGTGAACAAGCCAATTGATCTCCGTGTCGATTGGGTTGCTAGGTAAGAGATCTTTTGATCTTAAGATTCATTAACACAAGTACATTTATTGTCACAGAAATATGTATTGGATCGAGTTTGATGTTACTAATTCTAAACCAAGAGGACGCATAATGACCAGTCTTCTAGATGGTCGTTATAAACGGTCATTGATCACATCTGGACTTGAGAAACCTACTTCACTAGTTTTGGATCCCGAATTAGGGTATGTTTATTTGTTATATCTTTCTTATTCTAAAAAATAATTTGTTTCAATTTTTAAAATTAGAATGATGTTTTGGTCTGATGCTGGACAACTACCCAAGATTGAAACTAGTTGGATGGATGGTTCAAAGAGAAAGGTTGTATTGAATGAAAAACTTGGATACCCATCAAGCTTGGCAGTGGACTATGAGAGCAATCATCGACTCTATTGGTGTGATGCCAAACTAAACACCATTGAGTCGGCTAACATGGATGGCTCGAATCGCGTGATTGTAGTGAAAGGCGAACTGCATAATCCTGTTAGCCTGGATTTGTTTGAAGATCAACTTTACTGGGTCACTCGGGATACTGGCGAGATCTTTCGACAGGACAAGTTTGGTCGAGGAGTCAAAGTGAGAGTAAAAAGATCTTTGGAACAAGCAACTGATTTGAAGATTTTCCACGACAAGAAATATAACACTTCTTGTAAGAGAAACTTTCATGTTGACATTTAAGGGTAATAATTATAACAAATGATTTTGCTTGGTTTACAGTGCCCAACTACTGTCAAGCGAATCACTGCAGTCATCAATGTTTGCTCATTCCACGTGGTTACCGATGTTCCTGTCCGGACGGACACAGTACAAGCATTAGTGCTAATGGAAAGTGCAATGCTGCCTTTGAGCATCCCTTGGCTATGCCATACAAGTGTGAGTGTAAAAACGGAGGTGCGTGCCAATTCAACAACGCGGGCCAGATTACCTGCAAGTGTCCCGACAACTTTGATGGAACACTTTGCGAAGACTCGATTGCCAAAACCAAACTCAACTCTCGCTTGGTATTGCGCTTGACGCCCTCGTTGATCTTTTTCATGCTCATAGTGCTTCTGGCTGGTTTGGTCTTTACACTGGTTTATCTTCAAAAGAAGAATTTGTAAGTTACCTATGCCCAAATTATTTATGACATGGCTAATCACAATGGTTCTTTGTAGAAAATCAAATTTTGCAAGTCAAAGTGTCTCATTTCGAAGTGGGACCAACGTCGAGTTTATTGGACCGGACCAGCCTACTCATAGTAACCAAGACGTAAGTTTTGAATAATCACCAAATGCTCTATTGCTAATTACTGAATGGTTGACTTGGATCTTTGACAGGATCTATCTGGAGACATAAACTTAGGTGAGATGAAGTCCACCGACTTTTCCAACCCCATGTATGACGCAATCGGCAGTGTGGATGGTGGCAACAAGAAATCACTGGACAACAACGGCACCAACAGTCTTTTGCATAACAATGATGGAGAGTTGTTCGAAAAGAAAATCTCCCACCCGTTGGAAGAGAGCTTCAGCAAATTCACTTCAGCAATCCTGTCGCCTTCGAGCGTCATCCACAAGTCATCGCCACAGATTCAGATGCGCCAAACCGCACTCAACCCTAACTCAACAGACACTGACAAAGATACAGCTCAATTAGTTGAAGAAGACAAGACAGACTAATGAGACCAACTGGCAGACTTATAATTGTGATAATTCTTGCTTTTTACATAGCTTTCAACTTTTTAAAATTTTTTTTCATACTTTGTTTTTATCGGCAATCAGAATTACATTCCCATTTGTAGCTATACCACTAGAAAGCACACAGACACACACACACATACACGTTGTTAACTCGATGAATGAACTATTATTTATTTTTCTGTACAGAAATCGTTCCAATACTCTGAGTGTTTGTTTCCAATCAGAGCCATTTTTATCTGTAAATCATTCTTTAGATGTAATTTACTCATTCGTTTTTCTGGTCACTGACTTGCCATTATTTGAATAATTTTACTTTGTAATTATTTTATTATTGATTCAATAGAGTAACTTATAACTTTTTGTTATGTATTTGATTTATGTGGTTTTGAAACACTTTATTATCATTATTAAGTAAAAATAATTGTTCAAAAAATGATATATGATATATACTTAAAATAGGTTTAATGAAGAAGTAAAATAGGGTACAAAATCAAGGAGAGTAAGATAGGTGGACATGTGCTGCTAAAGCTAAGACACATAG
>DVQH01000344.1:0-28009 GCA_018231625.1 Papilio phestus
TCTCTCTCTCTCTTCATAATAGTACCACTGGTGGGGACTGTAGGTTGGCATGGACAAATTCTCTCGATGCTTATCGTGGACGCGCTTGTCTTATTCGCGTTCATCTCTCTCTACCTAAGCATGGTTTGGCCTCGAGCAGCGGTGAGATCTTCGATTTAGATACATTGTCTCTCATCGTCCTTCGCCTTATTAATTGAGGCAATTTAAAACTTTGACATCTCTCTCGTTTCTTGAGGCGTGAGAGGTTCTTGAATGCGTCACTTGGACTGTTAATTGATCGGGCAGTAGCGTGGTGGCGATTTATGAAGCTATTGAGCTACTTGGCACCACTATGCTGGCATGATCGCTCGAGTCAATCGTAAATTGACCACTTCATGACGAGCTGATCATCTCTCTAACTTGCGCGTAGGACACTACTGTGGACTGTACTGCACAAGTTATGACCAATGTTGCACTTAATGGGGCCCCAAGTGGACTCGAGCACGTCTCTTCGCTACTAATCGTCTTCCACCTTAACGAGCAGAACCTTTAATTCAATTTGGTTTTAATTAAATTCCAAGTGAAGTAATACTTGTTTATGTTATGTGACAAGTGTCGTTCGGCGTGTCTCAACCGGGTTTAGACTTGCTTCTTTTGCGTAAAATAAAACTTATTTTTAATCTACTATTGATTCTTGTGATTAATTTTTATTATATTCACATTTTTAATTGGTGGCGTTTTTGGTATTCAAGACTTTGGCACGTTGCACATTTTTTAATTGTAAACTTTAGGTTGTAGAAACCCAATTATTTGAATGAATTCGAGGATCTATATAAAGCCTTTTTTGAACAGATATTAAATGTCATTCTCTATACACGCTATCTTTGACTCTTTACCATCACACTTCTCTTCAAGTTAAATGATTTCTTTGTTAGAAATTATTGTTAAACTAATAGTTGAAACTGCGATCTGACCAACTGTTCTGGTTCGCGTCAAAGTTTGTGTGAGATCTGTTACCCTAAATGTCTGTTTTAAAAGACTCAAAATGCCTTGGAAGTTGAGTTTCACCGTTTAAACTCTAGACTCATCAAAGCATGGATGCATCTTAATCCATCCGTGTGGGATTCGAATCGAGAGCACATAGAAGCTCGGGGCAGATCGAGCATTCACATTGAAACTAATTAATTCTTGCATTGTACTCAAACTGCCATCGCCTTCTCGTTGACGATTCGAGGTCGGGAGCCAATCCAAATGGCTCGGAGCGATGTACTGTCAGCCACCCATGCACGGGCCGATGACGTTTTTTTCACCACTAGTCCTGTATCATCTTGCTTGTGTCACACGCTTTCCAAGCCGACTTCTACGAGCTTTTGAAACTAAAAATTAAGACTCTCTCTCTTTCTCTCATCTGGTGTACGCGTGTTCCCTCCCAGTGAAATATGCGATAGAGCCGCGGGGCAGACTAAGAATTCGTGTCATTTTTCCCATTCGATGATTGGCACACGGGCTCGGGCACAAAGCGAGCCGGCAAGAGAGCGATGTTAAGTAAACACCCTCACTTTTCGAGTACCTAACTTTGCGATGCCACTGGCCACTCGTCGCTCAGTCCAGGGCTCGTCTTACCCTCGCCACTGCTTCTAAATTAGTCTTTCGCTCGATTATTCGAAATTTATAAAAAGGCAAATTACACATGGCTTCTATGCTGTCGTTAACTTAACTCGCTCTCTTGTGTTTAACTCCTTTCTCATTGTAAGTTTTAATTTAATTTGTAACCATTTGGTGCTTGCTTTTTTATAGTGGAAAAACTCTATCGTGAAAGTGTTTACATTGTTATTCATTGCCGCCTCATTTGGTGGTGGCTCGATTCTTCCACACTGCAAACTGGAGAGGCTCTCGATAACGGGATCGAGCGGAGCCTGCTTTGTCGCTGTTCATTTGCATCGAAATGAGCCGAGGTCTGCTCTTTCTTGTGTGCAGTTAATTAAATGTGTGATAGGCTCAATATGTGCTTTTAATTTTTTAAAATGAGTTTATAAGTACGCGCATGCATCCGTGTCGGCTCCTAAGCGGATCGTGTCTTGCTACTGGGTCTGTGAATGTTAGCTTCGATGTAATTAAAGTTGCAACTGACCACTGCTGGCGGGGGACATGTGACGGGTGCGATAAGGACTATCGGACCGAGTGCAGCCCGTGCCAGCAGAGGTGGTCACTCGTCACTGCTCTAATTGCAATCGGTGGTGTGCGAGCGGGCGCGAGGACAAATTGCAAATTGCTTCTTATCACACGGTCCGAACCGTTCCTGTTAGGCTTTGAGACATAATAACCAAAATCTATGGTTTTAGCTTGTGGGAGAGGAGTGCTGCACGTCATTGTGCATGGAGATCACATTCAGGGCTATGGATGATGTGGGGTGTGTGGTTCCAAGTGCGATCTCACCACAATCCATATCGGACAAAGTGTGCCACTTCCATCTGCTTCACTTGCTCTCACCATGGTGCGAGCGATGATGGAAGGGCTCGCGGCATTAGCACTAATAAGACGACCTATAGATTAGGAGACGTGCTTTGGTGCGAATATCACTGCTGCTGCTCACGGTGATGCGCACGATAAGTGTCGGAATCGAGACGTGGCGGTCCACACCGCAAATTGGAGGTTCTCGCTTTAACGAGCCACACTGGCAACAAATCAAGCAGAGAAGAGTAAGCCTGTGAATGCAGTTTTGGGATTAACTTGTCCCGGTGTGCGTATATTGGCTCGCTTGATCAGAGCGGGAGCTATCCTGCTGGATCATAAAATTCATAGGATCAACTACTGCTGTTGGGTCAGTGGTTTGGGCCAATCAGCTTAGTGGCTGTTCGTGGACCACTGGTCAGAGTTGCTGGTTTGGTGGACATCCGGACTAACAAGCGCCAAGCTAAATTGAATTATTGGTTTTGCCTGCGGTGCCAGTACTCAGCACGATGTGATCACTAACCAAACCTGGGCTCTTTGTCTGCGCCACTCGCTCATCAAGAGTAGTAGCCTTTTGAATTGTTGATGTTTTTTCTGAGGTTAGATTCACTTTTATGCTTAGTTGATGTGTGTGTGTGTGTCTGGAATCTAATCTCATACCACGAGTAGAGCGCCACGCGTGGTGCCAATTGCCATCCAGTCTGAGCGTGTGATGGGAACTTTCCATCCACACACTTAGAGTTTGATTTAAGACATACAATGCTACTAAACGATACAACAGCTCTATTGTAGTTATTTTGTGTTGAGTCCATTTTTTTTGTTTTTTTATTATTTTCTATATTACTCTGGAGTGTTTGTTTTGAAATAGCAGCGTTTGAAATTACGCGGGTTTTGCAATGTCAAAACATTCACCCGTAACCGTAAATGATTGTTACACTCTCGTGTGGTATGTTTTCTCGAGATGTGTGCTTGTGTTTTTGATATTATTCAATTCTGGCTTTGTTCCAAAGCGTGGTGCATGAACAAATAGCAAGTCGACGAGAGTGTCAATTGGCACAAGGGTGGTTGGCAAGCCAATCACGTTCGGTTGCTCACCTCTGGGCCACATCTATCATTCCAATACTAGGCGTCGCTCATATAGCTCGTTGTAAGCATCGATGCCAATTTCCCATCGCGACAACACTTGATATCTGTCATGTTGTTCAAGAGTTCTTATCATCATTGTTTGTGTCTACATCCCTAGTGCTTTGTGCTTCACAATGTTGCTTTAATTAAAATTTTAAACATTTCTACTATTTTGTTACTTAAAGCAATTATTTATTTTCAATTATAATAATTAAACGAATCAAAAGATAGATTAGATTTTAGTTGTGGCTTGCACTGGCTTCGACCGCTTTCTTGTCTTACAATGTGCCCGGTTATCATTCGGTATTTTTGACTCATATTAACTTGGGTTTCCGACACAACTATCAAACTGCAAGATAAGAGAAATTATGAGATAGTGATTTTTCCCCCAACTCAATTGTCTATTGCACTACATTCTTGTAGAGGTACTCCTTTGACGCGTCATAGTGCTTCGTTGGTAATTAATTGTGCTTGACGCATGCACATCCACCATTTGATTCTTGTGATGCCTATGTATGGTGCAATCGAGTGGTAATGCCGTTATCTGAGCTCAATGCAAGTCAATATCACTACTATGCCCGATATGTGACCTAGCTTCACACTACACTTGCTTACGCATCTCTCTGGAACGTGTGATTGTCTTATCTCGCTGAGCCTCACTGCGCCCCATTGCCAATATTGAACCCACTTTTTGCGGGTGTGTCGCAGTGTTCTTTTTTAAATATTTATCCAAAATGCTGATTTCATATTGAAGAGTACATTTTTATATGTCGAACAATGAAGAATTCAACTAAGCAGCATACAACTAAAAACTGTGTGGATTAACCGAGTTTATTTTTTCTGATTGTTTGTGTCAAACCAAAACCGAAGACAAAATAATTATTTATTAAATTTGCAAAATACTAAAAATACGTTTCTCGGTGCGACGTGACTGCGCCACTTATATATTGAGTATCTGCCAAGCCAAGTGCCGAGCGCGCGCCTTCACTTTCACTAGCAAGCCACTGGACGCGCAGTCACGTTCTCTGTGGAGAGGTTGTCCAAACAGCTGTTTGAGTGGGTGAGCGTGTGAGCGGCGTGGATGCTGTCGCGGTGACCGGTACAACTCGGCAAGTGACCACGTGACAGCTCGCTGTCCTCTCTCCACTCTCGTCCCATTTCGCCACTTCAACCCATTCTGGTATTCAGAGAGCTTCGCCAAGTGCACCACCCGTTTCTCCTATCACCACGTGATAAGATGTAATACCGTGGAGGGAGAAAATCAGTTGGCCAGCACCCCAAAAGCAACAACCAATCGCGCCAAGTAGTCACAAGACGTAAAGAAGTCCTCGAACAGCGTCACACCGTCAATATCTTTGCGTTGTCTACCATCCCGTCTGGGAAGCTTTAAATTTTGTCTAACCCATAGCATTACGTTTCCAAGCAGCAATCCTCTGATAAGCACACTGATCGCAGTGTACTAGTTGACTTGCCACGCCGATTTACTCTCACCCCAACTCTCATCGATTGTACTCGGTGCTTACACTTCACTTTCTCTTTCTCTCTCCCTCGGATCACCATGGAGAAGGCTCCAATGGAAGTAGCTCAACTTCGTCAAGTTTTGACGCAAATTATTGTTCGCAAAAGTAAGTCGTGGTTCCTAGCCGGTCACGGAACGTTTCTCTTCACTCGTTTTCACCATTTTTCATATGAAACTGAACCGTGATTGTCTTTTCATCTAATCTATGGTGTTCTACTGCCAACTCTAGCTAGTCTTTTATTTTTTGTTTTTGTTACTGTGTTAATTTATAAGCAAACAATGTCGAGCGAAATAACATTTTTCGACATCTTCGTCTCTACAGAATTGAAAGAGAAACTGTCAGAATTGTCTAAAGAGCCGCGAGTTCCACGCTGGTATTTTGGCGGGTTAGCCAGTGCCTGGGCCGCGTGTATAACTCATCCTTTGGATACAATGAAGGTGAGGGGACACTTAATTTGTGGCTGCCTAATTAATTTGTTGTCCAAAAAGTTTTTGCTTTATTTTTAATTTGAGCAACTTTTAAAAATCATCCAATCTTTATAATTACAATAATAATTTATGTTATCAGTATTATGGGATAGGATAGCTAAGGATATTGTGGGTTGGTGGATATTTTCTTAGATTGTTAATTAAAAACAAATAGTTTAAAAAATAAACTTTTTGGCAAAATATTAATTAAGCAAAGTCATAATTTTTCGGTATAGTCACTAATGTTTTCGGCTAACAAATAATGTTCCGATGAAGGTCTATTATCAAACTAGTGGAACTTTGGCTGGTAACCAGAGTCTTATGGCGGCTACAGTTCGTGTAATCAAGACCAACGGTTTCTTTTCGCTTTACAACGGTCTTTCCGCCTCCATTTTACGACAACTAACCTATTCGACTACTCGGTTCGCCATTTACGAGTTGGCTAAGCAGGAGTTATGCGCAGGCACCACCGAGCACTTGCCACTCTACAAGTTGATGGCCATAGCAGGCGTGTCCGGAGCGGCAGGTGGCTTGGTCGGTGCCCCAGCTGACGTGGTCAACGTGCGAATGCAGAATGATATCAAGTTTCCCGCCGAATTGAAGCGCAACTATCGCAACTGTATTCACGGATTACGCAAGATATTGAAAACCGAGGGTTTTGGGGCTCTCTTTCAAGGGTCTTCGATGGCTCTGGCACGCTCGGTGATGATGTCGATTGGCCAGCTAGCCATGTACGACCAGTACAAGTACTTGCTCGTTTCCAAGCTCTCCATGCCCGGCGACGATATCAAGACACACGTCACGTCGAGCATTTTTACCAGTCTCACCTGCACCGCAATGACTCAACCACTCGACGTGCTCAAGACCCGCATGATGAATCAAAGTGCTTCTCAGAAGCAGAACATTCGGGTTGCAGTTGAAAACCTTTACAAGTCTTCTGGTCTCTCTGGATTTTACAGAGGCTTTGTCCCAGCATTGGTAAGACTTGGTCCACAGACTGTGTTAGTCTTTGTCTTCTACGAACAGCTGAGGATACATTTTGGCATCCGAACTACAGAATAAGCTCAACTCGTGCTACCGTATGATTGTAGTCATGATTGCTAAGTCGCTGCCTGGTTGTGATACTCTCCTCCTCCCTCCCTCCGAAATCCTCACTATCACATTTATACTTTCGCCTCTCACTCTAAGTCCACCCCATCACTACTTAACCATCATCATTTTTGGCCACGTTATCTTTTTGCTGTAAATAGCTAGATATAAGTTTGTTGATGTGCTACTCTTGTTGAGCAAATAAAAACCTAGTTTGTTTTTATGTTGGTGGTTGATATTTTGTTGTTTGTTGGTTACGATTGATAGTGCATGCCAATGCCAATTCTCAGAAGACCTCATGGCATTGTTCCAAGTGGTGTGTGGTGCGTTGGGTCGTGCACAAATCGGTTGAGTGCGTCGTGATGACAAGTGTGTGCTGGGGTGATTGCTTACTCCATCTGGCATGTCTCTATTAGCATCCGTGCTCGATATGATTGGAGCCACTGCTTACACTTGGGCCACTTGAGAATTGGCGCCATGGCTCAATCGGGGGTAGGCAATGATGTCATTGAGAGTTGCCACTTACCACAACTTCTGGTTCGGTTTGCAACGATAACTCAGTGACAATTGGACAATCGCAATGGCGCATCACACTGCACCTTGAGTCTCGGTGATGTGGCTATCACTAAGCCAATCTCACAATCACATTCTCGAGGGATGCATGCTCGTAGGAGCGAAGTGAGGTGCGAAATTGACTCATTCCAATCCCCTATAGATAGCACACTGGTTCCTCTCATCATCGACAAAGTTGGGACTTCATTATTTGCTATGCCAAACCGATCGTGATTTATCACTTGAGTCTTGACTGTGACGCAACATTCACATTTGCATTAAGAACTTATCGGGATGGAATGGATTGCAGAGGGTGAGCGTATTCGGGGGGTATTCGATCACGCTAATCACCCTAAAGCTGAGACTGACTGGGACCGTGCCAGCTTGGCATGCTGAGTGCTCTTGAGATTCACCTTCACCTTGACTTGATGATTGATCGAGTGGTGGCGCACTGGCCACCTTTCTTCTGGCTCGAGTCGCATGTCACACCGTCATCGCTGCAGCCACAGATGAAAGTGGCTCTTGTCGGACACTTACTACTGCTCATTGGAACTGTTCATTGTTTTCGTTCACTTACCCCTGCGCACTCGATTTCTGGCCACTGGTAAGCAGCATCTTTCAGTTGTCAATATGGATGATGACTTGTTTGCAAACATAAACGGTCTCTCTCACAATCATTCACACACGCAATCATTGGTTTAAGGAATTCTGAAGCAGTTTGAAGTGTTTTTCGAGTCTTAAAGTAGTTTGACCTGTACGCTTTGACCTTTGTTTTGAGGGAGGTTAGCAGAGAGATCTCTTCTCGAAGAAAAGGTATATATTTTGTGTTGGATTTTAATTCGAATTGATTTAGCGATAGGAAAGTGAGCGGTGTAGTTGTAAATCGATCATTTTTGCATCTTCACCAGTCAACAATTTTACCATTAAAGTTTCTAATGACTTCTAAACGAGCAAGTTGAGAGATGATTCGGTGAGATGATACCGAATACGAGTCAGTTTGGCCGATCTCGGGTGGGATAGTTCAACCAACCGGGCACCTCGGCGTCACTTGGCCACAGTGACACACCATTTTTGAGGTCATTTATCATCTTGTTCGGTGATTGAGCTATTCGCATGCAATCTTTTGCGCCCGCCTTCGCCGCTGGTCTCGGTTGGCCTAATGGTATGCCGAGTTGTGAATGTGGCCGCATTGATACACCTTCTCCAAGTGAGCAACAACGATTATTAATTTTGATGTCAAGGTGCCGTGTTTACCTGTTCGGAGCGATGGCAAACTCGGGCAAGCCAGAGGTGGTCGTCCAGTTGGACTCATCACTGTTGGTGGTGGTTCCGTTTCCAATGCTTCTCTTGCTCTCTGTCATATCTTCGCATTGGACTAGATGATTTACAATCGATCTCAATTAGAGCCAGTCGCGTTATTGATTATCGTGCTGGCTCCTAGTGCACGGATTATACCGACACGCACTGCAATCGAACTCGCTCTGCCCACTGGCCCGAATCGCGCCTTCGTTATTTATGATTGTGATTGGCCATTTTGATCTCTCGATGCGCTCTACTCTGGTGCTTATTATGATTCGAAGGGAATCGATTTGATAATCGCCACTTTTCTGCAGAGCCACAGATCATGGCATCGTAATCGAAAATTCCACTCGATACTCACTGACAAATGAGTGATGTTTGTAGAGAGAGAGAGAGAGAGAGAGAGAGAGAGTGGGCTTTACTGCAGCCAGTGGCATTGCCCGGTAGCACCAGTCGCTCACAATTGCTTCATTCCAATTGGTCATTTACACTGCTGCCATCGTTTAACTGCTCACTGTTTGTTTATTGTCTGACTCTTTGTGTGTGTGCCTTCAGATGGTCTAGTTGGTTGCATCGAGTAGATGCAATAACTCGAGCCGAACAAACGTGGTGTTAGACCAGACACGGTAGCGGGAGCCACCACCAACCAGGATCTAATCTAGAGTGCAATCTAACTCGTTGGGTGAACAACGAACTATAGTTGGCAGACACTTGGAGACCTACCAGACCGCGAGACCCTCGGACGAGCCGGTTATGATAATGGGAGGCGTTGGTGGCCAGTCGGTCGGGTGAGCGAGCACGGTAATTGACATAATTGCCACCAGTTGTTTGTGGAGGTGCACACAGCCATGTGCCATTTGTCTGCATTGACATCCACGCCTCTGCGCCACTGGGCTCGGCACCGCAACAGGATGCTTCACTCTCACTGTGGTCTCTTTCTCTCTGCCTCGCTGTGTCTGGCAATTCAGGTAGTCGATGATGTCATTCACGCCGTCGATGATCGATGGCTCCTCACTATAGATCGATTGCGAATCTATATGTGGGCCTTAGCATCGAGCGATAATTAGTGGCTGGTGCAGTGATTAGTCCCCACTCGAGCTTAGCTGCCCGGGGCACCTCGAATTCTTCGAGTGCCACCAACGGTCGGTAAGACAGCCTGTCACCATCTTCTAATGTTCTTTTTATGTTCTAGACTCTAGAGTAACTTAAAAATTTACTTTTTAATTGATATTTGATTTTATATCGTATCCCCATGTGAATCCGGGCTCCGATTCGCTTTCTGTTAAACACTTTTATTCACAACACACTTAAATTATAATATTAAGAATATAAAAAATATGAATACAAAGATAATTTACCTGCTGGTTTGCCTCCACTAGAATACAAGGAAACTTTAGCACACGAGTAAATTCTAAAATGCAAATAAAAGGGAGAGATAAAAAATGGAATATCTGGATGTTTCGTTTATCTGGCACCAATTGATCACTAAGTAAGTAAATGTATGCTTTGAACGTGAGTGATGTATAAACAAAAGGAAGAGGTTGACAGCGTACTGAGTTAGTTAAGTCCAAAGATGACTTGGCTTTTGAGACACAAAATTTTATTTTTCGAATTTATTTTCATTATTCATGTTTTGTGCAATACTCTGTCGCTTAGTAAACGCTCCGATGGATGGTGGTACCGATAAACAGCAATGCCCACTATGAATTTTTTAGGTTCACAGTTTCGTAGGCAATGAGTAGTTGAGTGATTGATTGACTGGCTCAAAGAATTCAATCAGGTCGGGTTGTGGATCAATTCTGACTGGTAATGACTGGCACAAGGCGTAGTACACGATGAGTTGAACACTTTGGAATGCGTTACACCACTGATAAATGACAGTGAGTAATTCAATTTGACACAATTGCCAATGATAAACGAACCACAAGCATAGCATAAATCACAGCACAGCAGTGGTCAGTGTTTAGAGCTAATTGCGCGGTACTGGTGCAGTTGTGCAGCGCCCAACACATCCGCAACCGCAACGGCACCTGACATGGTGGCACCAGTTGCGCGCTGCACTTAATCCTCTGAGCACATCACATCCATGTGCCTCTCACTGTCGTCCGGTGAGAGTGCAATTGCCCGAATAAATCTCCACATGGTTTGTTCAACTTGTCACAACAAGCTATCGCCTAAGTGGTGTTTTTGCTCAACGCGCTTGTTTGAAGCCTTATATCGAGTTGCCGTAAATAATGGAATTTGTGGAGTTCATGAGCCCGCGAGTGGCACTAGTGGTGGTGGGCCATAAATCGCGCCATCACTGACCACCACACCACGCGATTGTCGCCTTCGCCAGTATCAACTTGCATTCTGGCCGATAACATCGCTTCTTCTTCAATTTGTCCTTGGTCCAGATTGCACTCAGACGGATTTAACTTGCTTCTTCAATCAAATTACACTTTACGCTTTTCGTATTAGCCCACTTTAAAGCTGTTTGTTTTCACGTTGTTTGATGGCTACCTTTAAAGGTACGATTGGGATAATGGAAGCTTAGCAGTATCCCTTGCTTGTCACTATGGGCAAAACTTGAACAACTTTATTTATGTTTTCTCAAAATTTGCGCTATCAGATGATTGACTCGGGAATTTTGCATAGCATCTGGACAACTGCGTGGGATGTGCCAACTCACGATTTGAGTGTCACCTGAGACTTAGTGATGACAAGTGCTCGGTGACCCTCTTTCAACTCATCGACCTCATCTAATCATCTAAACTATTTGGTTTAGCTTACATAGTCTATGCACCATAAATGAACTTTCATGTTGTTTTATAAGCTATACATTGGTTGCCAAAGTGTAAATATTTAATATGTCATAAATCATAGCTGGTGATGCCACGAGGTATCCGAGTCAAGAGTAGATCAGGCGGCATTTTTGGCACATCACCACATTTTCCTTAGATATTATAGATGAACTGTGCTTGCTAATTAATTAAATCGCGCACACATAGCACCTGGTCAGAGAGAGGGAGAGCGTGCATCAAATGTAGTGCGAAAGCTTGCGGTTAGCGACCTCGATTAGTCGGCAGGGTCAGATCACTGGGTGCCGGGTGGTATTGGTCACCGCTTACCTCAGGGAACATCCATTGAGATAGCCGATATGAAATATGTCCCTCGCTTGTGTGTTCACCGCGATGACGGATGGCGGCTAAAGTTTGACTTTTGCTCACTTACTCATTGCTCGGTGTGATTACTTTTGGTGTCTCGTGTACGCCATCAGTGTGTACACATGTGTGGTCAAGTGAACTCACACCACTACTACCCACCTGCTTGATACTTTCACCCCGATCAGACGAGTTTGATATTAATTTTGAGCATTCTCTCTTGCAATTAATCAGAATTAAATCAACCACTTTAGTTTGCTCGTGTACACGCTCGAATTGCAAAGCTGGTGGGAGTCAGACCAAACTGAGGTACTTTGAGGAGAAGGAATCGAGTGGCCAGTCATATAATCCCGGTTTGGCAGAAGATGAGTGATGGTTGACCACGAATACGTAATTAGAAAATTTGAACTATTCGATGGTGGCGCGTGGTGTTGATAGTGTGACCAAGTTGGCAGCGCGCTGATCGGTCAATTTGGCGGCGGTGAAGCGCGGCGTAGACCTGTCCGTCACTGTCCATTACCACGCTTTATCGGGATTAGCTGCCTATGCTGTGCTGCAACTCGTGTTGTCGGCTCTCCACCAATGTCGACGCAGAACTAGTCACACGCTCGCCGACAACAAAAGACACAACTTGAGCCCGATTCGAGCATTATCACTTCATTATGCGTGTCTTTGTGGTTATCAGTTGCCACAATGATCGAAGCGAATTGAAGACTTTCTCCTCTGTTCGGAACCAACTTGCCGCCAAATGTTGAGCTGTCATGTCGTAGGCCACTGTCAGATCGGATCGAGATTCCACTCGTTTCCAACCATGACATGGCTCGAGATTCCATCATCCCCAAGTGTACTGCAACGATTTGATTTGCATTTTTAGTCATAAATTCTTCGGATGGATAGTTCGAGTGGCGCATCGTTACACTCGACTCGTGTTTGACTTAGCAAAGTCGATGACTGTGGTCGAATTCGCATTTTTCTATGGATGGAATCATTTACCTGACGCGTCCAAAGCATGACATTAGCTCTCAATGGGTCCCCGGTGCCCAGTACCTAACCAATCTAATTTAAATTTTTAAACCAACTCGCTTGCTAGTAGCTTATGTGTCTTATGTAAATCCGGCTAGTGCCGGGTCTGCACAGCAAGTGGAGAAAATTAAATATTTACCAGCACCACTAGTGGCGAATATTAGCGCGGGGAATTGGACCGATGTGTGTGCGAGGCAGAAGGGCAACGGCAACCTAGTGCGTCCTGGTAGATTTTAATTTGGAAACCACGCGAGAGCAACTCGAGGGGAGCTTGTTTGCTTTTTTGCTGTCTGGCATCCTCTTGGCACCCCTTTGATTACCTCAGCACATATGCGTCCTCGGCACTAATCGAATCAAGCTAACGTTTGTCTGTTTATGTGTGTAAACAGTAACGATCAAGTTGGTTGAGAAATGGGCTCGCTGGGAATGGACACACAGGCAAAACTAACCCAAAACTGAAAAACTAAGTGTTACAACCTATCAGATCTGTGATTGCAGCACTCCCTCTCTAGAATGCGAACAAGACTAATTGTTTGAGTCGCCATCGATCGACTCGGTGGTTCACTTAAGCGGGATTGTGTCTTGTTTGGTACATATTTTATATGCAGCTATGCTGCCAATACGAGGTGCCAGAGGTATCAATTTGTCTCCAATCGCGAATCAATTTAGGGTGTCTATGGCTTTAGAGGTATTACTGATTGCAGCAATTGAGTCATAATTGCGATTCAATCGTTTAGTTTGTTCAAAATTGTGGCGCGTTGCGTGAATGCTCACGTTGCGTGTTGGCTAATCGTTAGGGTCAACTGGTTTGACCCCAGTCTTTCTAGTTCTAGCGAGGACCCTCGTGAGCCCAAGTGCTCGTTAGTGGTCGCGAACTGTATGCAGACATTGTCTAGACATTCTGTGATCTCTTCGGTAGCGTCACTAGGAAGTGTTCTGATTACTGACGAACCCAATGCTGACCTTTGGCTATGGAGCTGCCGCGCGAATTGCAATTGGCCACGGCAGTTTTCTCTTGAATGCTTATAACCAACTTTGAGTATACAGCAGTTTAGACACTTCTGTCGCAGTGTAAAGTGCTCACGAGATTTTGGACAGTTTACACTGTTAAAGTGGCAGCTATTTTGAAAAATTAGGTGTATATAGCGTTTGGGAACCATTGCGTCATTTGTGACCACCAAACTCGACTTGAGGCAATGTGAGAGGGAAAATCTGTCCGGCGTAAGACGTAAGTCAACGTTTTGACCAGTACGCAGGTTAAAATAGGGTCACAAGTTTGACTTTACTTTGACAACTTGCCTTTATTTGACCAGTAAATTAAATCTGCTTCACAGTAGTCGAATAGTAGTGGGCATGGCTCAAGGCAATTGGTACGATTGGAATGTCTTCTCGGCGAGTCACTAATTCTACGCCGCTGTCGATTCTACCAAGCCTATTCAAGCTGCGCTTGTCTTTCTTTTTGTTATCTTTATATATTGTTATGACGGAGCTACTATCATCACAAGACACAATCAAAAGCGTGGTGATATCTTTCTATAATGTCTTACTCGAGTTAAATCAATTTATAATTGATTTGACTTTGCTGGCTTGATCGACACTTTGACATCATTGATTTTAGCATTAATTCTCAATCATCAAACATTGTCACTTGTTTGTATTTAACCAAAAGCAATATTACCAAGAGTGGGCTTGCGATTAAACTCAACGAGTTGCTATGTTCAATCTAATTAATATTAACTTGAATTCTCGATAAATCCAATGTTGATTCGGACTTGAAACTGAGATGTAGGAAATCCGATTTCATTTGCTCATGAACTTACAGCCGACAATCCCGTTAGTTACAGAAAACGAACATACCGAAACTGACTGCAATGCAAAAAAAAGTTTAATTAGGTTTTCTTCTTTTCCAAATTTCAAATTTAACTTTTAATGCCACGCTTTTATTTTAATAAGCTTAGGGAATTGGCTGGTTCGCGTTCGTTCAAACTTGCAACATTCAACATGGAACACCGTGTCAGCCCTACCTCCCGCCCCTCTTCTTTGCCCTGCTAATTAAATTTTTCCGTTGTGTATTTCGACAATGTTGAATTACATCTTTTTTTGTAGTGTTAGATTACACAACAGTCATTGGTTGGTGAAATGAAACACACATACTCAACGAGAGACTAAAGTTACGTTTTCATCATCATCACCCTCACCATCATCAATAATTTAGTTTCAAATGTAATTCTCATAGTTTCATATTACCAGTAATTTACTTTTTTTTCCTAGAATCAGGAACCATGATGATTAGAAGCTTCACTTTTTTTTAATTTTAAAATAATGAAATGTAATATAGTCCACATTTGTTTAGTATTAGTATGATTTTATTAAAGATGTTTAAATAGTTGAGTTAGAAATCATTACATTGGTTGTATTGATTTACTTGATAGCAAAAATGAGAAGTCAAACACATTGTGTTGCAATTCAATTCAATGTTTGGTATAGGTATTGCACTAATTTGTGCTTCTTATTGCTTGACTGCTATAAAGTTGAAGCCTTGTTAGAACTGTTGCTGTCGGTGAATTTGTCACTAATGTTGCGTGGGCATTGCGATATGAGTTAGTTGGCTTGGGTGGGTGATACGGCAGGCCACGCTAGGTGCCCATGGCTCAACCAACTAGAGTTGGTGGCGCCGACTTGTCGTAAATAACCGATGCAAGCTATGACATTTATGTGCCGTGAACGCGCTTCACTACCGATGACGATAACACCATCGCGCTAGGACGAGTTGGAGGCGGAGCTGTGAAGACATTTCCTGCTCTCTCAATTGCCCTATTGGCCACACAATGCCATCCAACTGGATGGGTTAATTTGAATCTTATCTACAAACTCGTGGAGAGGGGTAGCGTGTGAGGAGGCGATCTTGTGCAATTGACAGGTTCCATCCTTGAAATCATCAGTGAGAAGAGGCCCGCGAACGCTAATCCTTTGCTTGTCAAAGGTCAACTTATCTAATCGGTGGCTCTCTAATATCTTCATTAGAGTGACAGTGCCACCGACACGAGTGGTCAGTGGCGTGGTGCGCGCGACCAATTGCGCTGATTGATGCGTCCGCGCTCTCACACAGACACAGAATTACCCAGCTATAACATTGCCGCTTGCTTGCCCACACCGCGCAAGTGGCTCTGATCGTCCGTGCTGAACCCAGTGGCCAGACACGAAACCCGATAGTGGCTATCTTCATTGCGCTACTTGCATGCTCGCTCACTCGCAGCGCTTCTTGTTGTTCTTCAGGAAACATTAAGATATGATTTTTCAAGTTGACCAGGTGATAAGTTAGACTGGTGTGAACAGTCACTGCTTGCATCTGGTGGTTCGATCAATCGATCGATCGTCTTCCTCTTTCCTACCGCTAGTATCAGGGCCACAAGTTTCTCTCTCTCTCTCTCTCTCTCTCTCTATCCTCCCATTTCTCTCTCCCACGCGGAGTTGATCGATTTGAGCCAACTGTTGACCTTCTGGAAATTAACACATTGTAATTAGTACTTGATTGATTTGATTCTCTGTGCGTGCGGCATCTGTTGACAACCACTGACAGTGGCTTGGTGGTTGGTGTTGACATAAACGTGGTGCTGTAGTAAACTGTCATCAATCGGTGAACCGCAGTGGTTGTTAGTCACACTGGAACAGGTTGTCTCGTAAAATGTGCCCAAGTTACGAGCATGGCGGAACAATCAATGTTGGGCAGTGACACGTGTTGTGTCACCGACAGTGTGGAGTGTGGTCGGTGAGGCCACCGCGGACATCCATAGCGTCACTGTCTGGCGGTACGTCTCTTTAGCGCACTATTAGCAGTTGGTAATTATAGTCCCGCCAAGAGGGTAGCACAAAGAGATGAATGGAGGGTCGGCTGAGCGAGGTGGAGATTCGACCTGGTGCTACCTCTAGCGCCATCACCGCTGCAGCCAACGCCAGGTCATCGTCATTGTCGGCTGAGGCAAGCAGTGGCAATCGCTGGCTCGCGCGCGATCGTCCCTCTGATGATCGGTCGAATCATAAACAGATCTGCCCTAGCCGGCTGACTGCTCTAGCACTAGCCAAGATCGTCCATCTAATTGGTGTCCATTATAATAATTGCAGGTTGAGCCAGCCACAAACGATGGCAAGGACCGAGGGGCGGTGTCGTGAGAGAGCGCAACAGACTAGTGTCGCAGAAAAAGAGCCGAGGTGACCAAGACACTGGTGCACTGAAACAGTTGCGTCACTGGGACCCGCCAGACTTACCAACGATGATAAACGATGACGATTGGAATGGATGCCAATTGCCAGCTGGCCTCCTACCTCGAAGCTTGCTTCAATGCTTGCTGTGCACGCGACTTAGTTTTACTTGTGTTAGTGCTATCGCGAACTGCGGACAAATTCACCCTGGAATTCTGCACTCAAGCTGCTCTACTCGGTTTAATGAGTCTCATTTAAAACTAATCTAATTGCAATTAGACACCACAGCTTGCCTGGCATTTGACCGGGGTCGGGTCTTAAATGATGCTGCTCGGGTGCTGCTTGCTTGCTTAACTCGCTTTACATGCGAGCACTATGCCCAACGTGACCACCAAGTGTGTGCTTAACCTTTGGGTCGTTTATTTGTTCAAGCCTAGCTTGGTGTCACTGGGCTGGCAATGGATGCCATTGTGGTCTGACTTGTTATTGATGAGCTCTATCTCCTAATAGACAAGCTCGCGAGTACGCTTCACAATCGATCTTCATTAGCAAGACAAAGGCTCCGCTCTCAGTGGATGTCGATTGATCGTCACTTTTCAGGGTTGCCAATCTCAGATTCCAGAAAACTAATCTGCGCAATTTGGTGATGGCTAGTGAACGAGAGAGGTTCTCGATGACCGATGATGGTGGGCATCAGCATTGACAATGACTAATACCAAAGTGGACCCGAATGACTGGACGACACCGTGCGGCCACTGATCGATGGTCAGAATTGTTCCAGTTGCTGATGGGTCATTTAGGAGATATTAACATCACAATGGTGACGGGGTACAACTCAGACAAGACTCTCTCAGCGCGCCGAGAGGCCAACATTGACTCCAACAGTGCGCCAAAGACAATGTCTTGCCTTGCGCGTCATTCTAGTGCGACTGGAATGGAATAACGATGAAGGGTCACCCCAGGAAAGAAAGAAAGAGAGAGAGAGAGAGAGGAGGGGTGGGCAGTTTAGATAAGCCGAGTCAATCAACTCGCAGCAGTCACTGAGCCGGTGATGACAATTGACAATTAGAGACAGTCATTGCAAGTCATTGGGCCGAGCAGCTCGAGCACTAGCGCCATTTGCATGCGCCCAGTTTGACATCGACTACAACCAGTGACGCTATTCGAATTTCATTAGTAGCCCTACCGACCGAGTTGGACCACTCTCTGCCACCCTCTGTTCTCATCACTGTGTAACTCAACACTGCGATCATTCAGGGAGGGAGTTGGTTCTTCTACCACACTCTCGCCTGGCACAGTTGACAAGCTCAAATTAAACTCGATCCGAGATTGAGTTGCATTCGTTGTTCCTACCGACCCACTACCCCTCGATTGACATTCTATTATTAAAATTATACTCTTACTTCCGTCGCATTTGCAAACTTTATATCTTTGAATACATATTTGTAAAATTATTGGCGGCAAATGCAAATTTTACTTGTTTTACATAAATTCAACGAATTTTGGTACCATTTGAGTTGATGCAGTTGGTCGTCGTTTTTGGTAGTTGCGAGATGTCTCTAGTCGAGTAGTTCACCGAGTCTGATTAAAGACGGAATGTTGGACACTGAGGCGACGGATGCGCTCGAGGCACGACCATAACTCATCGAGGCTAATTGGCAGGTAGTGCCGCGCACAGAATCGAGTATCGCGTAGTAAGAGAGTGTATTCAAATGAGAATGGCCAGTCAGCCCGAGTGCCACTAGGCCAATCCTCGCCATGCTATTCTAAAGGCGATAAATTTAAATTAGATCTGCATAGATTGTCATTACCTAATGAAAGCCTCGAGTGCAATGGGCAGCGCACACACAGTGGAATGACATCACTGGTCCGATGATTATTCCAAGCACACGCACCTTCATAGACATTTGGCCGAATTTGGACTTGAACGCGCGAATCTGCCGTAACCAAAGACAAAGAGACGTGCGGGAGAGAATTTACGATTTACGAATTACATCTCATTACCACGAGTCGAGACGAGGATGGCTCTGATCAAACGGATTTGGGGTGTAGCGCACTTCGGCCAAGGAGAAAGCGATGTAAATCAGAAAAATATGCAAATTTTTATTGCGTCGATGCCTCTTGCTTGTCGCCGAGTGGTGAGCGCAGTTGGCCAGATCGAAACGACGCACTTGTCCCTTTGGCGTACATCCTGTCCATTGGAGTAGCCCTAGCTAGCTCACTACTGCGAGTGTGTGCCACTAATTTCTCCATTAGCCTGATGGCTCATCACGCCAACTCAAGCAATTGTTGATTGTCTCCATACTGTGGACACCCTACACTGCAGCTTGTGAACAGTGTGGGGTGTGTGAGAGAGGCACCATGATTGCAATCTGCCCGAATCGCCGGATTAGTGCCATTTCCGAGCTACTGTCCGAGCTATTGGACAAGCTAATTGTACCTCTCGTAAGCTCGTTTTTTGTTTGTTTTCTAGATTCTCGTCATTGTGTAGATTCTGATGTGTACATTCCTTGTGTGCTTTTAAACCTATCTTAATCCGAGCAAACATAGCATAAGGTTTATTTAAGCATAATAATTGAACACAGCAAAAGTAATTAATATATTACTACTCTCTAGCAATTTTAAATTAAAATTTTAGTTTATACTACTTTAAAATATTTTTTAAAAAATAAATTAATGTTATAATTATAAAATAAAAGAAAATTTTAACCTTTTTAAATTATTTATCCTAACTTCATTTTATACAGTTTTGTTGCCATCTAGCGACAAACGCTCGAGTTACTTTCTTTCATTGTTAAACATTACCCATGATAAAATCGCAAAATAACCTACCGTAACGAGTTGTCAAGTAAACTAAACAGACAATCAATGGATGAATTATAAATAGATTTATAGTTTAAAACTGGGGGTTATGAACTTTAGTGAATTCAAAGGATGCTGTTGTCGATTTTGTAGCATAATTGATGGCAAATGAAGGGCAACAACAAAGGCAATTTTACAGTGAAATGAGTTTGTCAAACAAAACTTGCTGCTGCAACTGTCCCCTTGACTGTTGGACCAACGTGTGCCGTGGTGCAATTGAGCAGAGACCGACTGGTGGCGGAAGGAGTGAGTAAGCAAAGGGTGCACCAGAGCGTGATACTAAATCTAGGGTGACATATCAAACTCTCTCCTCTCTGCTCAATCCAGGTTGACTTACTAGAGCAATATGTATTGACTTATCGATGTCTGTTTAGTGTTTGATTTAAAGTTTTACCCCAGAGTCACACTGAATGTATCAATCGTCGGTGTCTAAATTGGCTGGCACGCAAAGTATTTTCGCTTGACTGCTGTCTTTCCGTGTTTATCGGTTTGCGATTGCAACGCGTAACTCGGGCGGCATTGCTCACACGGACAAACCGCAAAATGGAAAATTGAAAACCGTTTGCATTGATTGTATGGCCTGGGTCTTCCCGGTGGTGCATCACACAGCACAGCACTGCTTCGCGATCGATGAGTTAATATTCCAGGCAGACAATTTGCTCCTGCTTCCAATGACGCCATTGCGCCGCGATTGACCTCCCTTCTTCCTGGCCCTTGCCAACTCTCTTTCTTTACTGTGAGCTGATATCGAATCAAAAATTTATGAGCCGATTGAAGTCGCTCGGTCCGAACGATCCGATCCAAATGGGCATTGGGAGCTGATCAGTGATCACACTAGTTTGTGCAATATCGAATCCGTGATCCGATCGGTGGCGCACTGTTGGCCCAATTCCCTATCTGGCCTCAGAAGGCCCAATAAGTGATCACGTAGTCATCTTTTCTATCTCTACACTTGACTGACTTTAAAGCGAAATGAACAACAGAAAGACGAGAACCCAATGGAGACAGAATTTATTTCCACTCTTCCAGCTCACATCGACTAAAAATGCCGTGGCGCAATCTGGCTTGTTGTCCGGGAATCTCACAGCTCAAAATCGACTCTCCGTCTAAATCAATCTTCACCTAAATGAGAAGGAGATATTCTCAGAATTTCCAAATGTTGCCTTGCCAAATTTTATTCTAGAATCTGATGTAGCAAGACTGTGAGGCGTTTTAGTGATTTCTCTATAGGCCAAGTTAGTGCTGAGAGTGTTGAATTATTCAGAGTAGTGGAAGCAAGTAAAACAAAGTTTTAAGTGACTCCGGGTGCAAGCCATCATCATCATCTCTTATAGACCCTCTGAGGGAGAGAGAGAGAGAGAGAGAGAGAGATATGGAGGTAGAGCGGTCAAAACATTGCTTCAAATGGACTTGATTAGCTAAGTATGTTGACTGTAGATTGCGCGCTCCACTCATCTAGGCCTCACCTTAAAATATAGCAACAAATGATGACAAATCGACAATGCCGTGATTACCATTAATAGTGTTGTATCTAAACCCACAGAGAACAGCAAAAAAACGCGAAAACAATTGTAATAAATTATTATAAGTGTGTGTAACAATAATTACTAGTTTTGAGGATGAGTTGGATAAGCGATTCAATTTAACCACACAGCAACCACAAACAAATTCTTATCGATTCAGGCTTGAGGCCACTAAACTATTAATAACAGTAGACGCAGTGGGAGGTGTCCAAGTGTTAGACGATCAGCAATTATCGGGGCAACGATGAGGTTTACCCGGGTTATCTTTAGTTGGTCGATCAGAAATTCAATTGAGCCGAGCAGATTGGGTAAAACAGAGTATGAAAATCCGCATCCGTGTTGGTGACCACTGAGCAATTAGTAGAGAATGAGAACTTTCTTCATTCTCTCTCCAGTTGAAGTTTTTTTTCCCGATCAGTGCGCTATTTAGTGAACCTAACTACACAATAGGAAAAGATAGCTGCAGGTGACACGCACATTGCAAGTAATTGAAGTGTAATTGCTCGATGGTAGCTAGCCACCACCACCTCCAAGGCAAGATTCATTACGTCGACATCTCACCTCACCCAATTATAATAATCGTTTGTACTTCTTTTCGATGATGGCGTAGTGGGCAGAGTTACAATACCCCAATCGTTACGCGAGGGCATGAATGGGGAAACAATTGTCCTGATCTTCACTACAGATATTATCTACACACATTTCAATTGCTTTTCATTTACACCTCATTTCACAGGCCAACTTTATTTCAATTGGTAGCACTTTGTGGGTTAGGTTAAATTAGCCTTCTCTTTCTCTTTTATCTACCTACATTTAAATAGGGCTCACAGGAAAAACCAATTCTGGAAAGGTTTTCTTCTAAAAAGCACTATCAAAGTGATTAGTTTTTCAGAAACTTTCTTAGGAATAGTTTTTCATGAAAGCCCTAATATAAAGCATGTGACGCTGACGAGAAATCAGGAAAAAGTCACAAAACACAAATAAGCGCATGCGCGTACTCTAGAGCTCTAGAGTAGATCTACACTTGTGGAAACCGTGTGCAACTCTTTTCTCTCTCCCCTCTGTCTTTTTTCAACTTTGTTACAACATCGATACCATTGAATTGTTCTTCCCTATCATTGATACTAATGAGTTATCCCTAACTATTTATACAGAAATAATTATAACAAATTTTTTAAACCACTAAACTGAGAATTGTCTTCTAACAGAGTTAATTTAATCGCATTTTGATTTAAAATAAATGATGTTACGAGGCACGAACAAGATTAGATTTGTTGACGACTCGTTTTTGGTGACATTCACAAACCCGTCCTATATGAATGCACCAAAACAAACTGATTGTTCTTGGTTCACGGTGTGGATGTGTGTTTGAATTGAATTAAAAGTTTGAATTATGTTTGATGGGCATGGTCAGATATAAGATTTAAAGTACATTAACCGAGTAACGAATCGATGGATGTCAGCAGGGTAAGACACGTGCACACTTGAGACATCATGATCAGATTTGCACTGTCGATGCGCGTCATCTCAACATATGCAAAATGCTGATGGTAGGTAACGTGTGGTGCATTATCTTCACCATCATTCAATTGCTCTAATCAATATTCTCGTAGCAAGAAAGTTTATTTTTAGTAACAAATCTACACTCCGTATAGCTAGCTATGTGTCTACCCTGTGACCTCACAGTGTCTTCTGCGAGTGTGCATATGTGTGTGTATATGCTCCACCGCGTGGTTACATTGAACGGTGTCATTGTTTCGGGGGATTGTTCAAGAACAAGGTTAACAGATTGGTGCCTCACGCTCACGCGCGTCTCTCCCTCTCACCACTCACTTGATACTAGAGTGAGTACGTGAATCTGAGTGAGAGGGAGAAAGAGATGCAGCGATCACAAAGGTCGCTGCTTCACTCTCGGTTGCACTCCTTTCCTTCTCTATCTGACCACAATTCTGAACTATCACTGAGTTTGACCTTATATGCAAATATTGGACAAGATATTGTTATTATTTGTCGAGGAAATCATTCATTTATATCACATATTTCATTTTTTACACACAACATTGTAAATTTAAAAATCTACAATTTAAATCCTTGAAGTATCAAAACTTTTGGTTGAACTTATGAGATCATAATCAGTGGAGTCGGAAAACAGTCAATCCATCTTGACACTTTTGAAGTGTTGATAGTTCCTCGGGGTTATTTTCCTATTCTGCGCTTATTGAGATTGAGACTTCCACCTCCTATTCAACAATCTTTTCTAAGCAAACACAGTCAATCCTTGGGAAAGCCTCTGTGAAAGCTGGCAAAATAGTAATTGGGAAAAGGGAATAAATTATGCGACTCGATTACTTGATGAAGTTGTTGAGGGAAATTGATCGTTTTGCTGCGAAATTTGTTGCATTAATTTGAGCATAAAGTTCAAGTGAAGCACAACTTGCCATAGACAATTTGTTTTATTTTTGATTCTTCCGATTTCAACTAGAATTTTTTTACTTACTAATAGGCTTATATTTTTGTGTCAGTATTTTAAAAAAATCAAGTAGCAGTAAAAAAATTTCTATTTATCAGTAATTTTTTTGATTTGTCAGTAAATATTAAATTTAAGTATTTTAGAAGCGGTGTTATGTAGCAGTATTTAATTTAAACAATCAAAAAAATACCTAAAATTATTAAAGTTATTCAAAAAAAACTCATAGCAGCATCAATGGAACGATTCAACCCATAACTTGAACATTGTTTTAAAGTTTAAACAATGTCAATTGAAATCAAGGTGATTTACCCTTGATGAGAATTGTTGAATCGCTTCCAGTGGTCCGGATAATAGCGAGTTAGGAGGAGAGTCTCGTGGTGAGTGATTAGCCGTTACGCATCGTGGGACTACCAGCATCGAACATCTACACTCTCAGCAACAAGCGATGCACATCGGTAATTAAAACTAATTAACCAGTATTAACCAATGGGTTAGCGGAGGTTATCCCCGCTACTGTCTGGTGCTTGACTCACCTGGTTTGAAGGCTTCTTTGAGTTATATAAATAGTGCCTCTTGGTTGGTGGTAGAGCATCAAGCACTCACAGTTCTTTCAGCTCTAGCAAGCCAAAGCAAGCAAACCCACGCTCAACTCCAACTCAAGATGAAGTTTTCCTTTGCCTTTGCTTTCTTCGCCCTTCTCCTGGTGGCTGGCCTGGCCCTAGTCTCTGCTCAGCACGGTGGAGGCTATGGTGGCAAGAGGGGTGGTGGTGGCAGCTACGGCGGTGGTTATGGCGGTGGCCACAGCGGTGGTGGCTACGGACGTATGATCTATGGCGGATCCCGAGGAAGCTACGGCGGTGGTTACGGTGGCGGACGTGGTTCCTATGGTTCCTACGGTGGCGGACGTGGCGGCGGATATGGCGGTGGCTACGGTGGTGGATCTCGTGGTGGCTATGGTGGTGGCTACGGCGGTGGCAGATATCACGGATAACTCCACTCTCCGTTTTCTTATTTACCCCCACTCTCCTTTTTCCTATTTACCCCACTCGAATCAATGTAATCATTTCACATAACATTTTTCTATTAAAATTGCTTTATCCTTAAATTTTATTCATTTCTTTTAAGACTAATTGCAATTGATGTAGACTTTATTTAAGCGTTTTTTGAGTTCGAAGAAGTCTGGATGTACAAGATCAATGTAAGCTGGTTGTTGCATTACCACATGTAGTTTATGGTACTTACCTCGAGGATTCGAATTGTGCAGAATGGGAACAGGTACTTATATGGATTTTCTAATTTTACTCCATTCTTCCACCCACTGTTAGCAAGTTTTGAACAAACCGAAATACCAACAGTAGATTATGATCAACCCTAGACCCTCACTATCCGCAATATCAATATATGTAAATTTACATATCTATTAAGTCTAAAACACATTCTTTGACGCACAGAGGTTTTTATCCACTTAGGTTAAGTTGCGGTTAAGGTATAAATTATGATTTTAGTAACAAATTAGTTGTAAGTTGACAAAATTAATTTAAAATTAGGACAATTTGATCAGTCACAGAAAATAAACAATATTGTTGAAAACTTGAATTCGATTTTTGTAATAAAATTATTTTGCTTTCAAAACTTCTCCGTAATTCTCTTTTCAGTGATTTTAAGATGATTTGACAAAGATCTACTTGTAAAAAATTTTCACGATTAATAATTATAGTTATCCTAAAACTAATCACAAAGATATCACTGTTTTCTTCTCTATGGAATAATTGCAACAAAAGTTATTGATAATAAACATTTATTTTATTTATAAATAAAGCTGAGCATATGTTAGGCAATAATTTATAAACCTAAAAGTTATAGCATAAGCATGAGTATTTATAAATATTGACTTTTGAATAATCAATTAGCTCTTGAAAACGATTTAAGACTGTAATAGTTATGTCCGGATTTCTTAAAATTTGAATGAACTTACTTTTTATTACTACTTACTCTGCTCTAGTACTTTCATTTCAATCTCTGAAATATGTTATATTCTCTTGTGGAAATTCATTTGCATGTTTTCATTTGTGATAAAACACTAGCAAAAAAGCATCGTTATGATTTTACTTATCTTACGAAATAAAATAAAACATCAAATGCAAGTTGAAAAGAATTTATTATCAGAATTATAGCTCAAAGTTTGTGTAGGTGTGTGCGTGTATTGTGCATGTGTACAGTTAAGATGGTGCAATGTACAACGATGTGGGTAAATGATAGCAAAATAAAGTTTATCCATGGAGACCGTAGTAGCCACGATGAAGACCCAATCCTCGGTGACCCAGACCATATCCATGGCCCAATCCATAACCATGGCCTAGTCCATGTCCAGCGTAGCCGATGCCGTGTCCCAAGCCCCGATGAAGACCGTAGCCGTGACCAAGACCATAATGGCCATATTGAGCGGCCACCACCGCAAGCAAAACTGCAAAGAGAAAGACGGCAAAGAAAGACTTCATCTTGTCAAGTGTTTAGTTGGGTTGGTTGGTTTGATTTGAGTTCAAGTGAGTGATGTTTTTGTTGCTGTCTGACTCTGCTATTTATACAAAAAATGGCTCGATTCAATCTGAGACAAAAGTGAATGTCCAGTGCGCGCTTCAAGGCAAGAGGCACGAAAGCGACGTGAGAGTGACGAGCGACCGTCACCATCGATGGCGCGACGGTTGGTCGGTCGGTTGCATTGCGTACATACGTATATGCCACGCACTGCATAGACAATCGGTATCCACTCACCTCTGTCACTGACCTTCCTGATTACTGATCACCGAGTTAGAGACGAGCAACTCCAAATACCTCTACAGCTAGACAGTAGAGTCGAGTTGAACAATCGAGCATCAATACGTCTACTTATCACTTAATGGCACCTTTCGCGTTAATCCGACCCTGCTTATAGAACATAGTCGGTTTAGTGTCAACTTGTATCAGTACTACAATGGCTCAATAACTCGAAAACTAGTAGATGACAATTGGTTGACGGCGGTTACTTCTCAGCACGTTGCTACTCGACAAGACGATTGCTGTCATTGACTCCATAGACGTGCTCGATGCGTATCGGTAGACTAATTAAACTTAAATAATAACCAATGGGTTTACCTGAGAAACTACCTTGTGCACTAGTGTGCATAGACCCACAAAGAGACAACCAGTTTCGGGTGTAACAGTATAAAAAGAAGTCACCAGAGTGCAAGTTGAGCATCAATCACTCAATCACAACTCATCAAGCAAGCCAATTACCAATCCCACCAAACTACTCAAGATGAAGTCAATCTTTGTTCTCGCTTTGGTTGTTTTGTTGGTGGCCCTAGCTAGCGCTCAGCATGGATACGGTGGTTGGGGACGTGGTGGACATGGCATCGGTGGCTTCGGCGGATGGGGCGGTTACGGTGGCTACGGCGGCTATTACGGTGGAGGCTATGGACGCGGCTACGGCGGATATGGTGGCTACGGCGGCTACGGTGGCTGGGGCGGCTACGGCAACGGCAAGTTCTACGGTTAACCTTCTATCTGCTACTTTCTTATTGGATTCCTTACCCATTTGTTATCGATATGATTTTATCAAATAAAATCATTTTAAATATCTTATTTTTATCTTATTTAAAGTATCTTGTTTTATTTATTTTATTTTACTTTGAATAACCAATGACTAAAATGGTAAGTCAACATACAAAATAGCTGTACCGTACAACTTGAATTTCAAATGAACAACTTCATTTGATCAAATAAAGTATTTGGTTAAATGAGATTTTTAAACAGTTAAACACATTAGTTTGAAACTTATTATGTATTTAGCTTCAATGACAAGTTTAAAGTGCTTAACATGCTTTAAAGTGTTTAGATTTTAAAAATTATCCTAGGTGTGCAGGTACATGAAAGTGGTGCTTTGGAACATCCCAACCTTGCGGGCAATGTTGCGCGTGATTCCCCATGCGACGCCATTTTGGCAATAGAAGCTCACAGAGGTGAATTGTGATCACTGATCCGGCACCATGATTGAATGTGTGATAGTGCTTCAATGTTGCCATTTGCAACCGTTTTCTCAATTCAATTCAATTAATCAACAAATTAATAGAGAGAAGAGGAAAGATTGCATCCAAAAGTCAAATTGGTTTGAGTTGAATTGAAGACTAGTGCCGGCAGAAGAAAAAAGTGGGAGAGAGAGAGGAAAGCATTGCGACAAAGGTTGACTCAAGTAAGGTCAAGTTCAGAAGCCGTTTCACAGCCACGAGAGAAAGAGAAAGAAAGGAGAGAGAGAGAGAGAGAGAGAGAG
>DVQH01000345.1:0-27907 GCA_018231625.1 Papilio phestus
AAAAATATTTTCGTTCTCTAATATATTTGGAAAAAAAATAATTATTTCAAATATAAATTCTACTCGCAACTCTAAATGGATTTTCCATAAATCATATGACTTAAAAAACAATTTTAATGACCCTTCCTCTAAAAGCACTTTTAAATCCTTAATTTTTAAATCCCACATTCCCAGTCAAATAATTTATGGGTCATCCATAAATAAGTTAAACATAAAATTACTATGGATTTTAAAAGTAGAACCATGTTTTGTCCCGAAATATACTGGACACAATAATTTGTAAAAAAACTTTTATTTCCAAGTGCCAAGTTTCATTTTGGATTTTATTAATATTTTTTAAATTCATGAGAAATCAGTTTACGCAAAAATAAAAGGCATTATCAATTTACATAAACAACGGGTACAAGGCTAGTTACTTGATTGCTTATGAATAAGCATGTCAGCAAAATCTAAAACCCAATAGAGCTCAATATCTTGTTTAAATAAATTATAATTTTATTAATAATGAATTGAAACAATGTTATCATTTGATGAGATGCTGAGAGTGAGGACTGGCGTGTGCGACACGACGTCGTTCGTGTTGTGCTAGTCGAATGGCAAGCTGCTCAAATGGAATCACCCTAGGCCCCACTGATGCCCGTGGTCTGCTACTATGATCACTTATCTCTACTTGGCCTTCGTCTTCATCCTTAAGTTTCTTTGTCCTTGAGTCTACTTCGTCCTCAAACATAATGTCCTGGTTGGGCTTGTAAGCATCTCTCTCTGATTCCTTGTCATCCTCGGTTTCCTCCTCTGGTTCTTCGTCTTTGAGTGGCACACGGTTGGACGAGTCCGCCATAAGACTCAGTGCCGCTCCACTTTTGCGCAATTTAGCTGCAATCAGATCGTTTGGATGGGTGTAGTGATGCTGCATGTTGTACAGGGATTTGATGAGAAGCCGACCCAGATGAGCCATGTTGATCTGAGGATCTTCAGCGCCACTTGAGCCCGCCGAGACGATATGGTGTACGTGGTGGTGAGTCACCTTCTTTACAATTCTATTATAAAGATGTCATTTATGTTAGAAAACAGGGGATTTGTGTTTGATTAATTCTTTTCTTCATCTTCAGCTTTAGGTTGCAAGAGAGACCCCGTTAACATTCGGATAGGTTGTGTTTTTATACCCTTAGAAAGTATTTTATGACTTGAAAACTTAACCTTTTTAGACTTTAAATATTTTTTATTAAAAAATTTAACTAATTTTTAAGAACTATAAAAAATCATAATGTTTTGTCAAGGCTTTCATATTTTTTTAAATTGTCAAAAAATGTCTTGTGTCAAAAGTGACCCCTATAACCTAACCGAGTGTTAAATGGTGGCAAACTTTATTCAAACTCCCACATGAAACTAGGTCGGCTACCCAAGTTCGAAAACTAGGCAAGGTTAGCGACAGTTGATAAAGTATCAACTTGATACCTCGGCCGACTCGTCGTTTGTGTCTGATTAATTAATTATGCTAAATATATTTTAATCTAAACAGTATCCAAAGTATTGGCATAGTGGTCATATAATATTTTTGCTTTAAAATAATATCTCGTTAGAAACCCGACTTACGGAACGTATCGCACAGGAAGCAAATTAGAACTCGACTCATGAAGAGTGTCATATGTGCGTTTCCGGTATAATCCTGGTGATGGAGGTGGCTTTCTCCAGTGGGATACTCGTTGAAGAGGTCTATGTATCCACCGGGGAGACATCGCTGGATAGGGCGGTGGGGGAGGTGGGAGTGGAGGTAGAGGTGGAGGTGGTGGAACTCGGTAATGACTCACTGGGTAGTACGGACGACGGTACAGGTAGGGTGGATGATAACTCAGTGCCACTCCAACTACCGTAGCGAGATACAACCACACGACGCTAGTTGTGAACATCGTGTCACCAAAGCTTGACTTCGACTGTCCCAGCATAACCGATCACACGCTCGAATACACATCGTCACCACCACCAAGAGGACAACGGCATTAAACGATCAGACCAGTCGTGACGTGCCATCGTTTACGATGTTGACTTTTCAACTCGAGCTTCACTGCTGCATGGGACCACCCGCCAAAGTAGAACACCTTTCAAGGTCACTCGAGACAAGCCGGTTCCATTTAGAACATTTGCAGAGAGGTTTGACAACACCTTTGGTGTTGTTGTTTTTTTTGTCAATAACTACAGCACTATGCAAACCGAAATTAATTAAAAGTTTATATATGGAAATCAATAAGGTGGTGATTAAAGAGGTACAGTACAACGCACAGCATTGACAAACATATTACAAGAAGAGGTGAGAAACAAAGAGACATAAGAGAGGAATAATTTAAGTTTGTAAATATATAATAAAATAAACAATAAAAAGAATTAATTTTTGGGGAGTAAAATGACTTTATAAGAATAAAAGAAAACGATAATACTAATAAAATAGCGTTTTGACAGAAGTTGATCGCTTGCCTAAATTGTCGTAATAGAACTGGTAGGCACCGCCAAAGCCGTGGTATGGCTTAGCCGGTTGAATTACTTGGTGGTTGGTTGATCTGCAACGAGCCATTTGAACAATTAGTGAACTACAAAATGTAATAATCAAGTGAAGAGTTTGCACTGACTGATTTGACTACTTGATTGCTCCGACTTACGGCCTAGAGCTATGTGGAGCTATAGCTGTTGGACTCGTCCATCATCGAGCTGCCACTAGAATAGTAACCCATGGAAGATCCACCGCCTCCTCCATACCCGTAACTGCTGCTGCCGTAGCTGGGATAATCGTTGCCACCACTGTTCCTAGGAAAAGCCCAGGTTAGTCAACATTATCAAACACAATGATCAAATGCATTTCACTTTTGAATAATAATGATTTTAGGTCCCATTAACAAAAAGGGTAGAAATTTGGAGAGTTTCTTCTTCATCTTGAACAATTTCTTCAGCTTCTTAAGTGCTTTGGCTTCCGCTACGATACTCGTGGAGGTAGCGTGGCGATGCGTAGAGTGAACCAAGTAGCTCAGATGGTTTCCGTCTCGAGACTGCCACTCGGGTAAAGGAAAGTTGGTGAGCAGCAGTGAGAGAACCAGTAGTAGAAAGAGACAGTGACGCAACACGTGGCGTACCGAGAGATAGGCCACCGAGGGTAACATCTTTGATGATGATGATGGCTCAGAAAAGTTCGACATGAGACATGATGATCAAGAGTCTAGCGGGACATGGCTCTACTGCCCGCCACCAGCATTCGTGCGATTGGCCAGTGAAGAGGCGCCCGAACATGGCCGTGCTAGTTATATACCTCGCCAATATGGACTGACCTACTGGGGTGAGTGGTCACTTCTGTCCAGTCATGTCCAACCAATATGGGTCGTCTTTGGCCACCGAGCTCGCTAACCAATCCATTGGGACGACTTGCACTCTCATCGCGCACCAGCCAACCAGACCAAAGCAAAGTAAAAGCACACTTGAACACTTCACTCACTGACACCAACAGTACATCAAAACCAATTAACTCAAACACTAATTACTTCCGCCTCTCACCGCCTATCAATTGTTTATTTACAAAATGCGCATTTTTTAACCGTAGTAAACTTGAAATCTAATCTGACAGATTCCGACTTGTTAAGACATTACAAGTGAAAGCTACCAAAAATAGGTCGATGAAAGTATCGTTAAATTTGATATACATTCAAAATAGAGCATGAATATCTACTTTTACCAGAAGATGAAAGAGAAGACACCGAACTTTTTTTTATCATAAATGGTGTTTTTGAACTCGCGTGAAAGTGTCAATACATGTTTGACAATAGCTTAAATAGTCAAGTGTGACCTTGCTTAACCTCAAGAAGGCCGTGAGACTTGAAACCCGAAGACAAAAAACAAGTGTTTCAGCAACAAATTTAATTAGTAAAACAGGTCAATGCGGTAGGTAGCCTCTAGAGAGAATCAAACTGGACTCAATGAAGTGCAACATGTCGTGACAAAACCAATGTGCCGTGCTTGTAATGACATGATTAGTAAGCCATTGATGGTCTTTGTGATTGGCTTCATCGATCATCTTGCTTTTTATTACCTATAGCAATCAGACCTACCAAAGTCTAGATTAGCGTTACTTTTACGCTGCTGACTTTAATAGCCCCAGGTAAATAAATAATTATAACAAGCAAACTGCAAAATAATTTAGCCTTAATTTAATTTAAATTTTAAATGTAAATAAAACGATCAATCTTTGAAGCTGCTTAGTCAAGTTTTCCAACAAAAACTTGACAAGAGTAACAAAAATACAACAACGAAATACTTGTGAAATATTTGCTTTAGTGGGACTATAAAGCAAGTAATGATAGTTAATAAAGATTGACAACTTTACCTCTTCCTAGTTTCGCAACACAATATATATCAAACAAAATGTTTGCTTTTTGTGTGTGTTAATCAATTGCAAGCCAATCAATTCCCCATGTAGATTATAGACACTTCTAATCGTATGTCGCAGCCAAATGATTTGCTCCTGTCATCATCAAAGTTGAATAACACATGTCAATCCGAGTCAATTTAATCATCTCTCACTGTGAGTGATAATAATCTGATGTCTTGTTCTACTCACTGTGATGAATAAAGTGAGATTAAAGCCAATAATTAGGTGGCAATTAAATCGATGAAAATCTAATGAAAGCTTGTCATGTCGATCCGTCCGGTCCGCGTCTCCTCTGTCGCAACAACAAGGTCAAGATTACCTCGTTAGAGTTCTAATCGCAGAGGGTAAGCTAGTCAGGTTACCCATGCTCTGGTAGCTTCTCGTGTTGTAGGGCGCTGTAACTGAAGATGTACGCGTTGGAGGCAACTTGCAATGCGTGATAGCGATGAAAGGCGAAACTGAGAGTCTAGTGGCGTGCTTGGTCTCAGTGTAGATGTGAGGGGATGCGGCGCGCGTTGTGAGCTGTGAGTTGATGCGACTGATGAGTGCGGGTGGTGGTGAGCGATAAGACGCGCCAGGCCTTCTCGAAGACGATAACTGTGGTGGTCAAGCGATGCCATTACATTCCTCCCAGTGGCTTCGCGATGACTGGTGGAGCAGACCACTTCTTGAGTTTCAGTGTGTGGGCCTTCTCGCCGGTCGGCTATTCGATTCCTTCGATCGCGCGACACGATTTGCGTCAATCGCGGTGCCGGTGCATACTGCGAGCTGGTTCGTTGGTGTTTGGTTCGCCACTTGAGGCGACCTTCGATTCGAATTACTGCCAATATGTGCCGGTAGTATCGACTGTCCACTCCAATTGGCGCAAAATGGTGCCCAATTGCCACCAATTGCGCCACTGCTTCGCTGCGGGTCGCACCACTCGGTCACCGACGCTGTGAGAGAGCAACCCTCGTGTTGGTGATTGCTTCTGGGATACCTTCTATTAGTGTTTACTACAAACAGAAGATCAAACCCATCAAAGAATCAGCCCATCAAACAACCATGTCGAAGCGAATGGAGCGCGAGCTTAAGACGGTCAACCCGAAGTTGCTGTACAAACGAAAGCGCAAGAACTCGCTTACCGAGCCCGTCTTGCTGACCGGTGCCAGCTCAGTGGGTACCGCCAGTTTCACAAGCACGCCACCCACGGTGGAACTTAACCCGTCGAGTCCGAAGACACCGCCCAACAGTCCACTGGGAATTCTCGACAACCACGCTGCAGATCACATGTTTCCACGAGCCACTCCACCGCTCACGGCAGGAAATTTCATTCATAATTCGACCGATAGTTCCTCTCAACCCAAATCGTTGGAGACAAACGAATTCAACCAGGTGCATTCCAATTCGGAAACTGGAAAATCGGTGATTGTCAATCTCAGTCTCACCGGGAGTAACTTGGAAGACAAACGACGACTGTCGCGCATCTTGGAACAGGTGAACCAAATGCGCCAGCTCCGAGAGCGCCACAATTCTTACGGTAGTCATGAATCACTCGAAGCCAAGGTAGAAAATTTTAAAACGAGTGAAATGAAACGTATTGAAAAACTCAAACGATCGCGACGCATACTGATCAAATACAAGGTGTACGATTTTCTGAAAAGTCCAACCACCATCTGGGCCACAATCTATCACGTAGTAGCCTTTAGTCTGGTTGCAGCCTGCCTCATCGTTTCTATATTTCCCAACATGGAACACATGCACGTGCTCAATCGATACTTCAAGGACAAAATTGAAGTACTCGATCTACTTGAGTACATTGTTCTTTTCTGGTTCACAGCAGAGTATTTGCTCAAGTAAGTCAAAGTTAGTACTTACTCTTTTGACTCAGATTAACTCGAGATAACTTGCAGGTTGTGGGCGTGTGAATGTCGTCCACAGTACCAGGGCTGGCGCGGCAAGCTGGCCTTCGTCAAAGCACCAGCTCATCTGCTCGATCTGGCAGTGATCATCCTTTCAGCAATTGTCTCAATTTGGACACACGAAGGCCACGAGGTGTTTGCGTTTCGGGCTTTTCGAGGCTTTCACCGCTTCTTCCAAGTGATACAGGTGATGACTGTCCAACGACAGCTTCGTCCATGGCGGCTCTTCCTCTCGGTGCTCTACGACCAACGTGAACAACTTATGATTATCTTCTACCTCGAGATTGTCATCTTTTCCGTACTTGCCTACCTCTGCTTCTTGGTGGAGCACGGCGAGAACGAAGATATGGAAACCATCGCCGATCTTATTTGGTGGAGTGTAAGTAGTGCGCATCATACAAACTACTGAGAGAGAAACTTGTCGGAAAGCTAGCGCAACTGCGCAAGTGTTTCCCTCTGAACTGTGAAGTACAGAGTGATGCAGTCCAGGCACATTAACACTGCTTATCATAGCCATTTCAATCGCTATCAAACTAATGAGTGACGCCATTCCATGTGCAGATCAGCTTACCCACTATTATCGTTCATTGTTCGCCTGTGATCTCAATAATCTTGACAATTGTATCAATCATACTAATGTCATACAAGACCAACTAAATAGCACTTTTAAATTCAGTTGTCACCAATTGTGTTTCAACACTAAAGGCTAACAATGTTTTGTATTTTGGTGCTAGATTGTGACCCTCACCACAGTGGGTTACGGTGACAAAGTGCCCATCACATGGCGAGGCAAACTGATCTCATCAGTGTTCATCCTCTTCGGATTCTGTATGTTTGCCCTGCCGGCTGGTATCATTGGTGCCGGACTGGCACTCAAACTCGAAGAGGTAGAACGAAGCCGTCAACGTCGCAAGAAGAAGGATGCTGCAGCACAGCTCATTCAACAAACGTGGCGATGCTACCGCGCTAACCAGGCTCACCACGAGTTGAGTACATTTTTCCGTCACCAAGCCGGCGACCTCTACAAAGAGCGTGTCTACGAGAACATTTGCCTCGCTTTCGTGGCTACAGTGCGTTTCCACCTTGCCAAGGCACACTTCAAGGAGCTGACACGTACTGTCGACTTGCGACATGTAGTCGAGTCCTACAAGTTTGGCCAGATGGACATCTTTGCTAGACTCAAGCACCTCAACTCGGGTCTCGATCTGGTGGTGTCGCGAATGTCTATCGCTGAGCACGAACGCACAGCCGCCATTAACAGACTAATACAGGCATTGGAGCGATACCACCCGGCATTGCCCGAGTCTGGTGGTGAGTCGGCTCGACCAGGCAATACACTGGTTCGCACTGACCAAGGCTCCTTTCTGATCAACACCGTGGGCGACTACTTCCCAGGCGGTGACCATTCGAGCGAGCGGCCTGATTTGAACATTCCCCCACCATTTCGCGTCTACGACCTGGTACACATTACGAACCAAGCTGCCTGGAACCAAGAAGCCGGACAGAATAAAACCCGAGCCCACTCGTTCAACCCTTCGCTCTTGTTTGAAGAACAACCGATTCCGTTCATCGATGCGCCAGCCACCCAGTCACGGGATACACCTGAGGCCATCCACTCTTCTTCTGTGCGACATCGACGAAGACACTCCAAGTGACCCTTCACCACACTTAATGTGCCGACCTAGATAGAACTACCCCTTTTACGCTTTTGTTTATTTTTCTTTGTCTTAATTAAAATAAATTATTTTTGTTATAAAGTTTACTTAAATATTTTAAACAAAAAACTATAGTAGATATATATAGAATGCATATTTGTAGCTATGAAAAGGGGGTTAAGAATGATTTAAAAATTATGTACAGTAAAATAAAATGATTTGGGCAATGACTTGGTTCGTGTCAAAGTTGACATTATTTTTTCTCAATCTTTTCGTAAATAAAGGGGTGATTAAGAGCCTCACTGGGAGTGATTCGCTTGGCAGGGTCAAACACAAAGATTTTGTCGAGTAGGTCCTTGAGAAGTACAACTCGACGTGAGAGTGGCTCACTCAGATTTTGAGCCGGGGCATTGAGCTCCACAGCGAGATCACGAGTAGGTGTGATGTGCGACATGGTGACAATCTTCACTCGTTGCGTTACCTTGTCGATGTCCTTGTAGAGAAAGTTGTAGTCCGAGTCAAAGTACTGGGTCCAGAAAGCACCCTTGCGTATCAACTTGTGAGGAAACTTGCCACGCAGATCCATGAAGTACTTGAGCATTTGATTGTTGTCCTTGCCACTGAACATAATCTTGCCCGTGTACAGCTCGTACAGTGTACAACCCACCGACCACATGTCAATCGCGTGGTTATGAGGCAGACCCAGAACTGCACAGCAAACAAAAGGAACACAAAAACACACACGTTAATCATCATCATATCAAGAGTTAATGAGACATATAAATCAACAAAAAGTAGTTCTCTAACAATTGCGCAAAACAACAGGTAAAAGTTCGGTCTAGAGTCTGGAGACTGCCCCTCTTAGTCTCTCCGCTTGGCTTGACACACGGGGGAGGGCAGACCTAGAGCAATAGAAAGAGAGAGATTAATACGACTGGAAGAGACTGACAGATGCAAGGTAACTCCCCAGATTGAGTCACAGCCAGTGCCATCATCATCGCATTCATCACTCCTGCCTCACACCACCAGCCAGTGTGCGCACTAGAAATCTGGGTAAAAGCACAAAAAACATGGTGAGAGAATTATTCCACACCTACTAAATTTACATAAATCACAATTCAGTTATCAAAGAAACACAAGTTAGGTAACACACGCCACATGAGACGTCATGATAGAGAATGCTAGAGATGACTGCAAAAGGTGCAAAGCAATAGTTTGTGATATCTGGTAATAACAACAAAAAAATCAACTAAAAACAAAAAAGTTATAAGTCAACACCGAACTTTTACCGTTCTTTGCGATGCCAGAGTTGAAGAAGCCTTTATGAAAATTCTTTTCTTCTTCATTAGAATCGCAAAGTTTACAAGTTGAACTGATAAACTCTGTGATTTTAAAGAACACGAAAAGAAATTGCATAAAGGATTGATACTTACTTATTTCCGGTGCTCGATAGAATCGGCTCACAAGATATGGTGCAATCTCCGATTCAGCCAACGTGCCAGCCGAACCAAAATCACATAGCTTAAGTACTGCTTTCTTCTTATTGACCTACCAACAACAAACAATAACATATTAATATATTGATGATAAACTTATTGGCAATCAGCACATACCAAGATATTGTCAGGCTTGATGTCTGCATGCAAAATGGAAGTTTTCTTAAGAAGACGCAGAGCAAGAAAGAGTTGATGAGCATAAGAGCGGACAGCATCAATGTGCAAGCCAACGTCTTTGCCGTATCTCTTGAGAATTTCGCGAAGATTCCAAGCCAATGGCTCAAAGACCAAACAGAGATGACCGCGGTGGTAGAAACTGGTGAAGAGACGCAAACAATGGTACTTGTCATCGGGATCGGCAGCGTTCAGGCGTTTCAATAGCTCTAACTCCTTCAAGCCCGTTTTGTGCCTGACAAGTATACAATCATTAATAGGATAAACATTAATTTTAAAAAAACATTGTTAAACTTACATAACTTCGTTGTTCCGAATGATCTTGATGGCCACTTCTTGCTGATCCTTCTGTTTGTTTCTTGCGCGCACCACGTTGGAGAAGACACCCTGTCCAGTAAAGCCATACACTGAGTATTGACCATCGAGAACCTCTCCAATTCGAATGCCTGAAATTGAATTAGCAAAATACAATTCAAAATTCAAAGTTACAAAATGAAAATGTGGAAAAACCTACGGTAGTATCCTTCCGAGTCGTCCCAGTTGTCAATAAGGTGTGAATTGGCATTGTTAGCCTTCTTGGGTTGTTCGGCCTCTTTGCTGAGATCGTCATCGGTGGCATAGATCCAGAGATCATCGCCGCCACCACCAGCATCGGCAAACATGTCATACTTCTGTGTCTTCTTCTGGCTTTGTGACTTGGCTTGCTCGGTCTTCGGACGACTCGACTTGTTCTCTCCCTCGGCATCTCCGTTCTTGAAGATAGACTGAAACGAGGTAGGTCCCACCACGGTAGTACCCGAGCGTGAATCATTCGACTCATCGTTTCGCGAGAACATGGTTGGCTCGTTGGAGCTTTCCCCCAAGGTAGAGTTTTGCGTCGATTCGGGGTTTTGCTGTTGCAACCGCTTCAGAAGCTCCTGTCGCTGACGTCGTCGTCGTTCAATCTCCTCCTCTTCATTTTCATCTTCATTCAAATCGATATCATCATCCTCGTCCTCATCGTCGGAATGAGGTCCTTTAAGTCGATCGAACCGAGAGGAACTTGGCTTCTTCGAGGTTTTTTCTTCCGGTCGTGGCGATTTTCGATCATTTCTCCTGTCTCTGCAAAAAGAACAAAGTCATTAGAATTATCCAAATCATAAGTCATGAAAAACTAACCCAGTAGCATCTTTGCGTCTGGCATAGTCGCGATCACGTTCATGATCGACCTCTCGTCTTCGGTGATCCTCGGGTGCATCTCGACGCGACCTGGATCGATCCTCTTCTACTCTCCGATTGCGATCACGATAGTCGTCTCGATATCGATCTCGTTGGTAATCCCGATCACGGTGGTAATCTCGACCCGACCTAGCCTCAGGGTAGGAACGGTCATAGTTTCGTTCCCGCTCAAAGCGGTGATCTTCGCGGTGGTCCCGTGGCACCACCTTAGCCTTGTGTGGTGGTGGACTCGGTGATGGTCTTCGATGTGTTCTCGGAGGTTCCTCCTCGTCGCGATGCCGTCGGTCTAAGACGCGATGACGATTCACTTCGCGTGGTCTGCCTTCTTCCCGGTGATCATTCTCTTCCACCACCTTGGCTTTCTTGCTGGGTGATACCACCGTGTGATGACTTTTCTTCCGTTCCCCTCTTTCTCTTTCCTTCTCCTCATCACGTTTCTTTTTCTTCTTCAATTTCTCCTCTTCCCTGATCTGTTCGACATCTTTTGATTTTTCAGGTATCACCTTGCTAGAACTCTTTGTCGGTTGGTGATTGACCACTTCTTTAGATTTCTTCTCAATTACCACTGGCGTTTTTTCGCGTTTCACCTCACCCACCTCGTCGTCATCGAGAAATTCACTTTTGAGCTTAGCCATCAAAATCGCTCTTTCGCGGATCAACTGTTCCAACTCATCCAAGTCTTCCTTGCTTGTGGAAAGTGTCTTCACCTTATCTACCAATGCAATACCTCCCTTCTTTGGACTATCCTTTCTGGGAGATTTCTCATTCTCAACCTTCTTGGTGGACGTATCACTTGATTTCATCTCATCTTTCTTTGATTCATTAACTTTCTTACGGTCGTTGTCCTGCTTCCTTTTCTCAATTTTCTTATCATTCTTCTCTCCACTTTCCTTCTTAACCTTGTCTTTGTTTTTAGGGTCAACGGATTTCTTGTTATCCACTTTGAGATAGTTTTCACTTTTGGAATCCTCTTGTTTCTTGGGTTCCACCTTGGAGTCGTTCTTGTGAATCTCTCCGTTCTCTTTCTTCTTATCACCAATCGGAATCCAACCACCAGGAGGTTTATCCTTCAACAGTTGAAACTCTTCATCTGAGAGTTCAATATCACTGACGTGAGTTCCATTCGGCTGGAATACTTTCAAAAAAGCATCCTTCTCCGCTTGCTTTGGATCCTGCGGTGGCTCTGGTGTCTTCTCCCTTCTCTCCTTCTTGTCTTTCTTGCTACTTTTCTTCTTAGACTTTTTCTCCTTTCTCGCCTTCTCCTTGTGTCTCGATGACGACCTATCATTCTCGTCATCGGAAGATGCGTCTCGTTTGTGATGCTTGTGCTTGTGTCGATGTTTGTGCTTGGAAGAATTGGAGGAGGTAGAGTGGTGATGACCCGAGGTGTGTCGACTTGACTCGGATTGAGTTCGCTTTCGCTTGTTCGTTGTAGGCGAATCACGGTGATCCATATGCTCGGTTGGCTCGTGATTCTCCGGGCGACGTTCTTCGTCGGGATCGAACCGTCTCTTGCTACTACGACGTTCATCATAGCTCATCCTTTCGTCATCCTCATCACAGCTCTCCTCTTCGCGAAGAATCTCGTCCAACTCGCGATCGTCGGTGTCTTGGGAGCACTCGTCGAAGTCGCGTCGATCATAGCCCTCCACCTGATGGTAGTGTCGTCCATCGTCCCGATTGTAGTGGCCAACCACCGAGACCTGGCTGCTCAACTTACTGTTTCGGCTTCGCTTGTCCACCGACATCACAAAAGATAATCCGGCAAGTGGCGAGTTGGTGGCTTCACAACACTAAGCACCAAACTAAACAAACAAGAACTTCACACAATCAGACTTTTCGTTGGGCAAAACCAATTTGAATGTTATAAATATATTATATTATTAAATTTGCACATCAACTAACCCCTTTGTGTTGCAAATTATCATTCCATTGCAATCTTCTTGGATACAATTGGGTTATTTTCAAAAAAATAATAATAACAAACAATTATTATCAAATATAATATAAACACATGTTGTATATTTGTATATATGATAATATATAATAAAAGAGATAAATCAAAATTTTTTTAAAAACGATAATGAGAATTTGTCTTCACTTAGAAAATCACAGATTGCACTTGCAAAAGCATAAGTAGTAGAAAAATATCTAACGGAATCAAGAAGGTTTGTTTGAGAGAGAAAGAGAGATTGAACCAGGAATGAAAGGTCTGTGTTGATAATGGGTTGAAATGATGCAACCTGGTTGGAGAAGTCAGTAGTTTGGCCTCTCTTTCTCTCTCTAATTTGTTTTGGTGTAGGAACACACACACACACACCACACACACAAGCCTGTGTAGCTTACACAGTGTGGGGCTGCGCTCGCGGTAATATTCCATCCATAGAGTACAGTATGGCAGGTTTTTGCAAACATTATTTAAATAGCAATAAGGTGCATGGGAGTTTCTTTTCACATATGACTCTAGGGATCACCTAAAGTCGATTAGTACCAAAAACTTAAAATTTTTAATAAAGCTTTTTCAGATTAGCCGATAGAGATAAGATGGCTCTATGAAATTTTAAATGCTTAAATATAGTTTATATCAAAGAAATCATGGACTAATTTGAAATGTTATAATTTCAATCTACAGTTAAAAATCTACACTAAATCAAATTTTAAGTTTATTTTAAGAAATTTATATATCAAACAAAATAAAACAGAGTTATGATGGTCCAAAAAATGTCAACAAATCAATGTTTGTGCGAGCTTATTCATATACAGCGTTCGGACTGCAAACAGAGAGTACTAGTGGCTTACCAAATGTCCTTTACAGATAAACGGATTTGACATTTTTAGAGCGTCATAACTCTTAACGTCATAACTTTTTCTGATATTAAAACATTCTAAAATTTAATTTAGCATAGATTTTTAGATGCAGATTAAAATTATAACACTAAAAATTTACCAACAATTAATTTGATATAAACTTTATTTAAACATTTAAAATGCCATATACCATGTTTATCGTTATTGGCTTATCTGAAAAAGTTATATTATGAGTTTCAAGGTTTTGACACTAATCGACTCCAAATGATCTTTAGAGTCACGTGTCTAAAGAAAACCTCATGCACCTTATCGTCATCTAAATTGTTGTCTGCAGTGCACCAGTGCTGGCCAGCTGACATGAAGCCCGCGACAATGTTTTGGAAAAGAAAATTTCCAATTGTTTGAAATAAAATTCATTTAATGAAATATAGTCTAAAAATTTTAACAAATAATTAGTAACATTGTTTTTTAATTTAAATTATTGTTACAAAATAATGTATACTTACAAAATATTAGCAAATTCTGGTTAATTAAAATTGCGTTTTTTGGCGCAAATTACAACGCCAAACAAGTTTCAAAAAGTACCTAACTGTTCCCTTGTTTTGTGTCTAACCAGTTGAAACTTTGCCATAAGACTTTTTTGAAAATGCCAGTAATTAGCAACAATTTCGAAATAGAAACGCTTTATGTGCGTTATCTTCACACCGGAAGTCGAGTTGGATTCGAACGAACCCATAGTCTTTTTCTGCAAGCCTTGGTTTTGCAAGATGTCAGCTTGAGAAGATATTAAGCCTAGTCATCAGTCGACAAATATCCCAATTTCGGCAACTACATTCGAAATCTAGGTATACCTCATGGTATTTCAAAGCCCATCTCAACGCTTTCGACGCAATAGTCTTTGATTATTGATGGACAATGCCAATGGTGAACATCTGCTACCCTTCGCAACACCACTTTATACTCTGGTTAATCAAATCATTAGTTTTATTCTCAAGAAAACTCCATCAATTAATGACATTTTAATTTGTGGAATCATCAAAAAATAATGTGCGAGAGAGAGAAACAAGTTTAAAATAAACTGGCTTCTTACTCACTCTCTTACTGTTATTTTTATACATAACTAAGTGCATGGTGTAAGTATCCTCACAAATAACACATCTTAATAAAACATTAATTGATTGATACATATATATGTACATATACATATATGTAGATCAATCCGAGTGTAGTCTTCTTGCCATCGCGCGTGCCATCTCGTGTGACGTTATGAACAACTTAACCACAAAGAGTCTACAGTAATGCTTCGGCTTTTCTGCGATTTTATACATATTATTTTAAAAATTTAAAAAATTGTTAAGCAAACTATTTTTTAATTAAACCATTTTTAACACAAACAATAGCATATTAAATTTTTAAGTTTTAAGTTTTTATTTTAGAAAATAACTATTTAAATTAATTAAAAAGTTAGTTATTCGACTACACTCGAGTTTCAACAAGTCAAATAGCCATTTTGGTTACTAAAAATAGAAATCATAGGTTTTTATTTTTTTATTTAAATAATAATCAAGTTTTTATAAATAGTTTACAGTATTACAAAAGATATTTAAAAATATAATTTTAATAAAATCTTAGTGAATAGAAAACTGATTATGTTCGGTAGTGAGGGGGGTTACAATCGATTGTTGTTTACAATCGCGCGTACTGCCATCATTTTATCAAAACTATACAGTCTGTATTCAGTGCATTTCAGTTTCAGTATTTAGCTTACTAGGTTAAGTTTTTTGGTCCCCAACCAAGAATTTCGCACTTCTTTTTGTCCTGTTTGATTTATTGGATTCTACGGAGAAGCTGTTACAAATTTGACACTATGTAAGTGGTGTTTTGTTTTGTTTTGTTGGTTGTCAGTAAAATAATGATTTGCTTGGCTTTTGTATTTAGGTCTGAAGATGTTCAAATTCCAAGTGGGATGGACGTGACAAAACAAGCGATGACAAACATTGAGGCCTTGATTTTTTCAAATATTCGACTTTACATTGATAAGCTAAGGATGGAACGTTTCTTCGCTTCCTTCTCAAACTATCTCGAAAACGAATTTAAATCGCTTCAAACCCAGAGCGAACTGGAAACGCAACGATCGCGGGCGGTCAAAAACAATCAAGATCTTCAAGATGTCGAGATGATGTACAAAAATTTTCAGATGTACAACAAAAAATTAGACGAAAATATGTTGACCGTTGATGATGAAGAAGTTGGCGGTTTTATTGGTTAGTTTTTTGATGTTTTAAAAATTTATTTTTGAAAATTATTGATTTTACGTTTTCAGAATTTCTCAAATTTCCAAACTTACCCAATGATCTCAAAACGAGCCAAGATAAGGATGAATCGCTTACAGAGGATGAACAGATTAGCGAGACACTTTTTTTCAACATTCTGATGATTATAAGCAAGCTGAGAAATTATCACAGACATCCCAAGTTTGCGGAAATTTTCGGACATGTCATCTTCGAGCATCCTCAAAAAGAAATTGAGCCTCGCATATCCGCGAAGCTTAACTGTTTGTTCTGTAACTTTTCAAATCCCAAACTGAGCTCAGTGATACAACATCTCAAGGCACATAGAAACATGTATTCATGTTTTCAATGCCAAGGAAAGCGACTTATTTCGAAAGCCTCTTACAAAGCACATCTTGAAAAATGCTTCAAAAGTTCACGGAACATCTACAAATCTTAAAATAATAGATCAGGATTGCACACGTGATTACTATTTATACTTTTGAAATACAACTTTTTATTTAAAAATGAATCTTGTCTTGATATATTATTCAACAATTTAATTTTAGTTTTAATATATTTTTATTTAAATTTTTAAAGTAACAATGTTATTAATTGCATATAATTATTTAACTTTCTGTAATTGATGATAGATCTTAAGTTAAGTTAGGGGCTAAACTTTAATTACGTAAGCAAAATATTGTAATATTTTAACCCTCTCCCCCTTATGGTGAGCACTTTTTCTTACTAAAAAGCACTGTTCAATGAAGTTATTTTTTTAACTCTCCCCTCACATGCTGACGTAATTAAAGTACGACCCCTTATTGCAAAGTGATTCAGTGTTTGCGAGGCAGTTCTTCGAGGACCTTGCAGAGTTGTTGCTTGGTGTCGTGGGCTGCCATCCGCTTGGAGGCTGATGTAATCCGGTGATGCATATCGGTGTCAGTGAGGACGTGCTCGAGTGCACGCACCAGTTGACTTGGTTCAAAGTCGTACGGCTCGATGCGAAGTCCGAAGCCCTTCTCGACGATCCGTTGGGCATTGTCGAATTGGTCCGAGTTGACCGGCATCACCACCATTGGTTTGCCGTGGTGGATAGCCTCGGTGATGGTGTTGTTGCCCCCGTGGGTGATCACCGCGTCCACCTTGGCCAGAATCGAAGTCTGCGGAAGGTATTCCTCGCCCCACATGTTGCTTCCCAGTTGGTACTGATCGTGGTGTGGTCCTCGTACCACTACGAACAGGTGTGGCGTGTTGCCCAACGTACCTACCACCTTCTTAAGAAGTTGCACGTCGCGTGATGCCATGGTACCCATGGAGATATAGATCAACTTTCGGCCTGGTTCAAATTTGGCGGTAAACTCCGCCGGGAAATAGAATGGCTCAGGAATGACACGAGCAAAGGCGTCGATTCGGAAGAAGTTGTCTGGTTTGGCCACAAGGTCGGTGTAGTCGAGTTCGGCTGGGTAGCCATACACGTTGAGGTAAGGCGACATTGACACCAGAGTGTCGATTTTCACTTCTGGATAGCCGAAATGTTTTAGCAATCGATTCTGGTATTCCTCTAGATTTTTGCGTGCTTCCTCTTTGATTACATCAAACTTGCTCCATTCGCTTCGATCGGTGGTTGAGTAACCTAGAGCAAACGATTAGACTACAACTCTTACCCTTTTTGTAAGTTTACCCGAAGAGTGAGGTGGCAGATCCGGTGAGTTATAAATCAACAGTGGATTGCTGCTATGAATCAACACCCAAGGCACTTTGCTATGCAAAATACTAGGCAAGATCATAAAGTGACACATGTCCGCCACAATCAAATCTGGCTTCTCACGCTCTACCGCTGCCGCAAATTGTGGTTCAAAATCAACAAATTTGGCCAACACCTTATCACTGATCAAGTGCTTTAGATGATCGGCTTTTTCCAGTGAAGATCGATTGGAGAGTATAACATCCCACATCCCTATACCATCACCAGAGCAGTGACCATGATCATTCTTGGCATGGTCACTCTGGTTAGAATGGCCATGATTCACGTGGTCACGTTTGCGATGACCATGGTCATGTTGATGGTGATCAGGCTGTGAGGTCTTTAGAAGTATTTCCTTAAAACCATAGCTGGCGATCTTGCCTGCAAACGACTCGCCAATGACAAACATAATCTGATGGCCGCGCTGTGCTAGTGCCTGCGCCACGCCAAGACAGGCGTTGACATGTCCCGCCGCGTCAAAGGCGTGAAAAAATATTTTCATTTTGACTTGATTTTGATTTACTTTTGCATCCAGTGTTCACAATCAATCGACACCGACAGGCCATCAGTGCCAGAGCTTATATAGATCAGGAAACCAAACTCACTCATCCTCAATGTAAACAATATCTCGAGTGTCGTCTGCTCAGAGTGGCAAGGTGCCAAGTGGGCACTAGATGGTGTTGCAGTCAGTTTGTGTAATCAATACCTTGACAACCAGATAGACCAATGGTGAAGTAGACTTGTGAGATTAGTGACTAATCATTAGTCTAGAAGTATGGTCTAGTGCTAAATATAACACCTTGCGAGATTGCTCACTAGTTACGCAAGCTAGACCTTTGTCACTAGATTGAACTTCAAAGTACAAGAGCAAATCAAGTGCAATGAGTGCAAAGATAAAACTAAAATAAATTGATTATAAACTTTGTAAGTTAAAAGAATAAGTTTTGAAAAATAAAAATGCTCAAAAAGATATACGGTAATCAAATTTGATTCACAGCAACCAGGTTCATCGGCATCTAATCGATCGTGGTCGTTTTAATTGGTTATTGTTTGCGCGGAACGATCATCTTTATTCATCTCATCATTTATCGATCGGTTAGATGGCATCTAATGACTCATTAGTAATAAGTTTTTAAAAAGTATTTATTACGAATTTCTGCAATGCTCGTTCTGCAATTGCTTCATTGGTACTACTTCAAAACGCGTCGCACCATATAAAGTTAAATCACAATATTATAAAGTTAGAAATAAAGAAAACAAATAATTCAAAAGTGCGTGCTCTTCACATTTGATTCGCGCAACAATGCCATCCACACACTCATTGTCACTGTCAAGTGAAAAACTCCCTAGCCAAATCATGAGAAATTATCTATCTCTTCTGAAGGTTACATTACCCAACTTAGTCTTTATGTACACACACACACACACATTCCAATTCTAACTTTCAATAATGCAAAAACCGAGTAGGAAATATGTTGACAAATAGCACCAAAGGGAGAAGGAAGACATTGGTGCATATCTCTATATAATTAATTAGTATATATCGTCTCACGTGCTCCTGTTATGGAAATATGTCTTGTCTGGAAGCGATGGTGCTTCTGATCCGTTTTGACACATCTCATCTCTGTGGGAGTGGGAAACGAAAGAAAGGTGTGAGTGAACCAAGAAATGCCCTCAGAACAACAACAAAAGTTGCATCTAACTGGTGTAACCGTGGCACCAGCGTGACCTACAATACTCATGCTGGTTGGGCGAGAGAGAGAGAGAGAGAGAGAGAAAAGGGATTTGAAAGAGAGTAGTTTGAGAGAGAGAAAGAGATTTGAAAGAGAGTAGTTGAAGAGAGGGATAAAGTGAGCCAGAATGCCAGTGGCGATTAGCATCCTCAAAGCAAGTGGTCACGTTGGCACGGTGGGATTGCCAGCAAACATCTCCATTGTCACTTGGAGCTCGCAGACACCTCGCAACCTTGACGAACTTTCGCGCGCACCTCGCTCATTAGCTTTCCGTGAATGTTTCATGACCACACTCACACACCGATCACGGCGATGGTAATCGGCACGAACGCGTGCTTCCAGAAGAGACTCTGCCAGACATCGAACATAGACAATCCATCACATGATGATGGTGTCGATGATGTTGGTGGTATAGTGTGGTCATGCCAAGCTCACCCACTTCCCACCAATCTCATACCAACCCTCTATTGATTCATAGAACTATTGAAGAGCACTTACACTGCATGGGGTATCATTTATTAATTGTCCCAATCGATTATTCTCCTTATTTGGTGCTATATGCCAATGTGAAAGATATGTCGCTAACTCGAATCTTTTATACTGACTTTTTTCTCACAATTCTCAAACAATTTTTTCAAATATTTAAGAATTTTGGATTTGAAAACATTTAAATTACTTAGTTTATCATGTTTTCAAACTTTATCCAGCTATATTTCATAAAAACATGGATAGCATGTATTTATTATTGTCAGCTTGATTAAGGGTTTCAATCCCTCTTATTCTTTTCCGGCAGCAGTAAGAGGGTTGAGAATGGAATTTGTCTCTATTTGCACATGATGTTCGCATCTAAAGATGCTAGCACGTTGGCAAGTACACGCGTAAATTGGTCGCACTTGGCTTTTTTCTATTCTTAGTTGAGTTATGCAACACATTCTCCGACTGATTCGCCTTGCAGGCACAACTCAACACTGATCGAAGTATCTATTGAAGCTAGCCATAATCAGCAACAATCACTTGGCCACTTTTGCTTTTTTGCCATTTTGATCATTGATGCGTGCATTTACTGCCATGGTAGTGCGATTCATTATGCTACTGTCAAGACAGACACTGATGGGTGGACATCGTTGGCAATTCCGGTACACGCGTACACGTTCACTCCGCGTGCTACTCAGTTATATAATTTTGGCTTTGCTAGGCCATGGAAAACTTTGATTCATTACTTAATTTATTATAATTAACAATTAGCATTCTATTCTTAGTATATTTTGGGAAAAACAATTTTTATAATTGTTCTTATTTATTTTTACAATTATTTAGGCATTTAACATTAAACTGAGCAATGTGATTGGTTTGATCAAACTCATCAATAACACAGATAAATGTGTTGGCATCAATAGGAATCATGAATCTTGTTCCGAGTTTAAGTTTGTCTATTTAATATTTGTAAAAGTTGGCTTTTCTAAGTAAATGAGTAGAGTTTTTCTATTCAAAAGAACTCACATAAAGACTTCAGTATTTTAATTGCTTAACCCTTTCGATCCCAAAGATTACTAGTAAAAGATAAGCTTTATATGATATAAGTTATATCGCTAATTGAATGAGCGGGACACATACGTTCCGATAGCGCCTCCGGGAGCGAAAAGGTTAAGTTTGATTTGGTAGCAATGGCCACACCGGGCTATTTGAACTCAATAGTTGACTTGACTTGAATACTTAGACTAATCATATAATTAATAAGTTTACCACGTTTGAAAATGTTACAATAGTTAATCATACTGTGGCTTAAATAAACTTGAAACTTTGATAAAACTGCTTAGTTCGTTAGGATTAATTTAGCTATCATAATTATCTCTTGCTACTTTAAGTTCAAGTTATATTCAAACTCATATCATGTGTGGGGATCAAATTAATTAAGTCAGATAGATCGTCAATGCGACAGTGAGTTTGTCATCAAACAAGTTTGCAGTCACTGTCCTATGAGGCTCTAGGTTCAAGTGTATTTGGTGATATAAGTGTTGTTGAACCACATAATGCGAAAGGTATCTCAGGATTAAGGTAGGAGTTAACAGCAAGTTTTTTAATCATTTACTGGTCACTCAAAAAAATGACTACAACAAAGTTCGAGAAGAAGTACTTCACATAAACGAACTTTGGTGGGAATTCCACTCCACTCTGGTGATATGCTACACATTACGGGGAAAGTGTGCACTGACAGTGACACCTGAAGCGATTTTTTAAGCTAAACGTGCGCGTGTGAAGAAAACAGAAATTCCCGACAAAAAAATGAAAAAACAAGTTGGAGATTAAACTGGTTCGTGGTCATAATGTGCACCTCACAGAAGATTCTTATCAACGTGAACAACCCTTTTCGGGTACTATATAAGCTCGAATCCACGGCCTAGTTAACATATTCATCAAGCTTTGGCACTATTCAACCACTTCGAATCACTCAGAACAACGCAAACATGAAGACTCTGGTGAGTTGTAGTTTAGCTTGAGTGTATTTACTTGATTGTAACACAATTATGTTTGGTTTAGTTGATTTTCTTGCTTCTGGGTCTGGTGGCTGGCACTTTGGCTACGCACCACAAGTACCTGAGCTACTCTCCCTATGTGTACTACTACGAAGAACCAGTGAGTACTGTTCAGTACGTAGCTCCGATCACTACCTCGTACCGCACCTACAAGACCTACAGGACTTATCCCAAAAGCTACTCTTACTCTTACTACACCATGCCCTACGTTTACTCATCTCAGGCCTGGAGTGCACCGTACTGGTTGGCTAAGAAATAAGTTCCAATTCATCTCTCCTCACTTCCAAGCGACACACCAAACCACCAAACAACTATGGGCTTACAAAGATGTTTTGGCAGACAACAACCAAATAAAGCATTAAAACAAATTAATATGTCGTGGAATGTTTTTGTTTCTTCCATAAATTGCAATATGTGCAGTTTGATTGGGGATAGGTTGTTAACTTGGCGGAGTTCGAGATAATTCATAATTGTTGTATGAAAATTTTTTTCACTGTCCGATGGTTAGGTGGCCGTGAAACGCCCAACTTTGCAAAGTTTAATGAACTTGTTCGAGGTTCGAGGTGATGCGGGATTACATGGTAAGTTTAGAGCATATATGTTCAAGTTAAATGTATATAGGTTTTAAAACAAAAAAATAACTATAAATAAAAATAAATGAAGAAATTCAAAATCAAGGTCAAGCATATGTTAAACGAAAGTAAAAGTTTTAACTTCAAGTTCAAGGTCAGATTTAATTGATTTTCCAAAAAAAACTAAGCCCTAACAAATTATATAATTCGAGTTCATAAATCTTGCTCGAGCAGTCAACCCAGTTGTCGCACTCAAGTGTGAGTGCCTCTCAGTGAGTGTCCAATGCCCGCGGTGAGCTATGAGGGTGGTGATTGTGCTAGTGCTAGTAATGCACTTGAACCACATTCATCACCCAAAGGGAAAGTTACACCTAGTACACCTGTATTGCATGTGGTCACAAGTATCGTATCTTGAAAAGTACCGAATGTCACTAAAATTTTCAAATCAGCTCACTGCTTCTCTCTCTCTCTCTCTCTCTCTCTCTCTGTTTCACATATCATGTTGTGCTAATATCGTGATGGTGATTCTAATTTATTATGATCACAAAGTTGGATAGGTGGAAAATCCAAGATTGATGGATGGTAAACAGCTTGCAGTTTTTTATGACATTTTCCTCTCATAAAAAATTTTGCTCGAGGCATATTATTATGATATAATATCACTGGATCACTGGTTCATGACCCACTGTGCAATGCACACTGATGAGTGATGACGTGCAAGTGGCTTCTGTTGGCTGTATTATTGCCTGCTAATAATGTTGTGTCGAGATTGTAATCTTTCCTCTCACTCTCGTCAATGTAGTTGATTTGCATCTTCGATTCTCTTCTGGCATCTTCGAGCCTGACATTGGTTATCAGCACTATTAGTTTCGCTATCGATGAGAAGCTCTCGACCCCCTCACTCACTCATGCTGGCGAGCGCATCGAATGGATCGGTCCGTCGTCGATTGCACCTCCGCCTTCTTCTTGGCCTTGGCGCACACACTCACTGACCACCTCCGCCACCCGATCAATTTCGTCCGGTTGGGTATATAAGACTTCACACACGGTGGACATCGACACTCAACCTGCATTTGCCAAACTCGCAACCCCCACCCCACAACTCGCCAACCTCAACCATGAAGACCATTGTAAGTAGATGGTCATTAGAAATTACTCGGTTCGCACGGTGCAAGGCATCAATTTTTGCATATTAGGTTAACTTTAACTTAATTATGCAAAAAATTGTTGGCCACTACGTCCGATCCGTCAACTCGTTATTTAATTCTTCATGAATGACTAATTCCGGTTTTTGTCGGTAGGTTGTTGCCCTCCTTTTCTTGGGTCTGGTGGCCGCCACCTTGGCTACCGTAGTGGTGCCGACGTACTCGGCCTACTACCACGCCGCCCCAGTTGCCACCTATGCCCACGCCCCAGTGGTGTCCAGCTACGCTGCTTACTCCTATCCCTACGCCTACTCTGCCTACTACCCGTACTCCTACGGCGGCTACTACCTTAAGAAGTAGTCAAGAGGAGAAGATACAGCCCGAGTCCGACTCAGTCGGGAGACAGTGGCTGAAGAATGTGAGAGAAGCTATTCCCAAATGCCCCTACTACCCCTACCACCCACAACACAGCAAAACCATCGACATCTGGGCTAGATATGCCAGTATTAGCACAATAAAACAATTGCAAATCAATTCTGCTTTGTGTTTCTATTTTGGTTGGGAAGTTTAACATTCAAATATGGAGTATGCTTCCTGAAGGGAAAAGAAATTAGATCTATGCCATCTATGGGATGCTTCTGCAAGGGAGAAATCTTGCAGCAGTCTAAACTTACTCTAATTTAAGTAAACTGGATGGTAAAATTATCCTCAACACAAATACCGAATTTAATCTCTAGAAACAACCTTGCAAGAAAAGACCGACAAATCTTTAATAAGTTCCGATATTTTTTGACCAACTGAATATTAAAATAGAAAGTAAAAAATAACCTAAACAAACTTTTGGACATTTTGAAAACCTACATCTAGCAATGTGAGCTTGTACAGCAAGACAGGTAAGCCATTGTAGATCTGTAAAGAGCTGAACAATCAAAATGAATAAAACTTTTAAAATATCCTAATTTTTACATTAAAAAGAGTTAAATATGAAGTATGTTGTGTTAACCGTCACAAAAAGCAATGCATATCACCTCGACTTTCACTTTCACTAGGCTGGTTGGCTGGCTGACTAACCATGGCTTTGTCACCAAGGCATCAAGATGCGGGTGTGGTTACCTTGTGGAATTAAACCATAGTACCGGTAATCACCCCAAACCAAAATTCATATATAAGCATTCGTCAGTGGGTTAATATCATACCAGGAAATGCAAAAACTCCTACGATGGCTCGATTTGTGATCACATGGGTTCTACTTTTGTGGTTTTGCTGGTACCAACTGACCCACTCCTTCTTGTTTCCATTTGTGAGTTTCATCTGTTGTGCTGTGCCGATTGTTAATGCTCAAATTTGCTTGCAGAAACCATATGGAGGTATGATGTACCCCGGCATGATGGGAGGTGGTGGTCTAGGCAGCATGATGGGCGGTGGTCTTGGCGGAATGGGCGGTGGCGGAGGATTCGGCGGAATGGGTGGTGTAGGAGGATTTGGCGGAATGGGTGGTGGTGGTTTCGGTGGCGGTCACTACGGGGGATACGGTGGGGCCCTCGGTGGTCATGGCTATCTTCTCAACCACCATCGAAAGTTGTACCACGAAGTGAATCACCATCAGTCTGGAGGAGGTGGATACGGCATGTTGGGCGGCTCAAGTGGTGGTGCCATGGGTGGCATCGGTGGAATGGGTGGCGGTGCTATGGGAGGAATCGGTGGTGGTGCTATGGGTGGCATGGGCGGAATTGGTGGAATGGGCGGAATGGGTTCTCTCAGTGGCTACGGCGGTGTCAAGCGATAATTTCTTATCACTCATCAATCTTGTATCTAACTGTAAATAAATTTACTTATGTTTATCTTTATTTTATGTTTAAAATAAAATATGTTTATTATTTACATTTATTAATTTGGTAATATTATTCTTTTGGTTGCGTCATATTTGAAATTTATATTGGAATTCTATATTTATTCTATCAAAAAAGTTGTAGTAATGGTTTGGTAGTTTGAGAATTTTGGTTGTTTGAAAGCCGGCTATTTTTGATCAATTACCATAGACGAATCGCATGGCAAAAAGCGCAGTTTATTCCGAAAGTCAACAATTCCTAAATAGTTAATTTTTCAAGATAAGAACAAAAAAGGGACATTGTCCAATAAAATCCACTTGTGAGAATAATTTAAAATGCTTAGGGCGCCATCTAGTGTTTGGGCAAATAATTATTATTTATTAAAAAGTTATTGTGTAAATAAAAAATAATTTACATTATTATTGCAGTTTTAAAAATAGAATTTGTTGTGGTTTTATACCCAAAATATTTATTAATAGATTTGAAAATAACAAAACTTTAACGTCAACAAGAGAGTAGAGTTGAGCAGATGTAGGTGAAGAAGTTGATAGAATGGATGGCGGTGTGGTTGATGGTGAGTGATGCTCACTGGAAGCCAGTTCCCAGCGTGCCAGGCAGGCGCCTTGGCATAATAAAAAGTAATTTTGAGCAAATAGCTTCCCTTGCAAACGAGTGAATGAAGGACGATTTTTTATCAGAAAGAAAGTTTTTAAAATATTTAATTTGTTCAATTAAATTTAAATGCGAAGTCATGTTGATCTTGTTGACATTGTACACATAAGGAGTATGGAGGGTGTATCACAAGATATATATCTTAAAATGATAGTAGAAAAATTAGTCGAGTTTGTAATCTGGCTTGGTTGAACCTACCGGCACAGCTCCTTAGATCATTGGCGCACGCAAGAGGGTCACCGTGTCAAGGTGGAGCACCATCAACCCCACTCTACTCGCCAAACGCTAAACCACTACCAGATCAGAACCTGTGGTAAAAGTGAGAAACCAAAAAGTGAGTAACGAATTGAAGAATACCATTAAACCTACAAATCCTTAACCTCGAAATCTATCGGTTCTTCCGGAGAGAGCTTGTCGAAACTGGCGGAAATCTGGTGCATTACCGTGAGCTCTACGCCCAGGTAATTTGCATACCATCGGCATGCTCTAAGAAGAAACACGTACCCAACGGATATCATGTCCTTATCTTCTTTCACCAGAATTCTAGCTACAATCGTATGGCCCGCGATCACATTTGTCAGGTGGGCGTTTTCACCAGCACCAAGAGTCGCAATAAAGCAAGCTTCGATGGTACTGGCTACTTCTTGACAAATGTTCATCAATTCCAGTCTTACGACTTTTCTCTCCAGCTTGTAAAGAGTGTACAAGACTTGAGTCTTGGGGTCGTGTTTAATTGCATTCTCCTTCAACCATAGCTTATGATCACCCGATCGGTTTTTAGAGCCCTAGCCGACATACACAACCGAGTTAGCGAAATGAAGAAAAAATCGCGGGCAACGCCAGTTCAGCTTCGACGTATCTATCAAAAGATACGCCGTTTTGTTCTTTTCACCAGGGCATCTCTCGACAAGTTCCTCGATCATCCAAAGTCGCTCCCAACTCAACCTCTTTCCCTCCAAACACTGAACCAATAGGAAGTACATGGTCGTGGCAGAATACAGCAAACTCAAGAGATTTAACAACAACAGTCACTGCAACAACGCTAGCGGATATTGCTCCTCGCGAGTGCCGTGGTAGAAGCACCTCTGCATGCATGCTCACTGGTTGTTCTCACAGCAAAAAAGCTAAGCTATGCTATTTGTGCTGCCATCTATCGTCTAGTTTGACAATATTAAAGCATTGTCAAAGGCGGCCGAGAGGCAAAGACAACTTGACATAGGCCTAAGAAAACCAGAATTTCTCAAATCTGGTTGATTCAATTTCTATTATTTAAATTTTAATGTAAACTAGATAAAATTTTAGGAAAAGTCAAGAAAGGGCAAGTCTGTCATTTTATTCCAAGTATTTTTTAAAAATTAATTTGGGGTCACCAAAGTGACCCCAGAATCTGTTCCAGTGTTAATCGACATTGAATCGCATTTTTGCATTGCAACATTTGCTTTGAAAATATAAGTTTAAATTTAAGTGATGATGCAAAATTATAAAATGATAAAATTTGGCAATTGTCATTCTTAGTATAGTGTGAAAGACTACGCTCATTTTGCAGTAAAGTTTAATCTTGGCATAAGTTTGGCTTTCTCATCCATGTATAGATATCCAAATTTTGATCCAAAGCTAAGTGACGTGTCTCGGGACACGCCTCGCGAGGAAAGGGGAAGAAAGGCTGTATTTCTCTAACTTTAATGAATTACCAAAAAAAAAGAGGACGTGCTGTCCAAAGGAAGAGAGAGAGAGAGAGAGAGAGAGAG